>LOEQ01001136.1:0-11697 GCA_001685075.1 Bramus lutescens | reverse complement strand
CGGTCACTGCTCCCGGGGGTTCGTTCGCCGCCCAGTGCCTCCTGAAAGGTGCACGGAAGGGCGTTCCCGAGGCTCCAGCATCCTCCCGAAACCGTTCTCCAACTGACATTGTGCACGGTGTCTTCTTAGCCTGTCACCTTCTTTGACAAGAGGAGATGCTTAGCCCTGGCGCTTTCTTTCTGGGCCATGCCTCTCGCTCACATCAACGCCCACCTCTACACACACCTGATCGCGACGCGTCCAGGCCCTGAACGCTCCTCACCCATTAAATCCAACACCCTGCAGTCGCTGACAGCAACGTGAGGGGATGGCACTTAGGAGCGTGGTACTGTCCCCAAATTTAAGAAATAATCACCTGTCCCTTGTCTTTGTGTGTGTCCAGGCGTGCAGCATGTTTAAGAATACATATAGTCCGGTAGCACTCACGCAGTTTGAAAGAAGTGTGGATTCACCGTGCAGTTCTAAAAAAATGCAGGCTTTTTTGGTGGGTTTGTTTGTGAAACAGGGTCTCACGCCGCACTGGCTGGACCTTGAACTTAGCAGGTGGTCTAGGGTGACCTTGAACCGCCAGCTTCCTGAGAGTTGTGGTTACAAGCTTGCACCATCACTCCTGTTTATGCGGTGCTGGGGATCAAGCCCAGGGCTTCCTAGCGGCAAGGCAAGAACTCTATTAACTGAGCTACAACAGCTCCCAGGCCCCTCCCTAACAATTGTGGAAACTACCAACAATGCCATGTTAGAGGATATGGGTATGGGACTGATAGACTCCCTGCCCCCATCTCCAGTATCCCCCGCCCCCACCACCACACAGATGAAATTTGGGGT
The DNA here is from genome assembly GCA_001685075.1 of Bramus lutescens. NCBI lineage: Eukaryota > Metazoa > Chordata > Mammalia > Rodentia > Cricetidae > Bramus > Bramus lutescens. The sequence continues at coordinate 10,872 of LOEQ01001136.1, read as the reverse complement.
AGTCACCACCACTGCTGACCCTCCAAAGTCTCCCTGTTCTTGAGGATGACGGGTGACCCCTGACAACACTGTATTGGCCACCCTTCCCAAGTTTTGTGATTTCAAGAGTGTTGAGTAAATGGAATTACATAGTCATGTAGACTTTTCCTTTGTTCTTTCTGAAAACAAAACAAAACAAAAAGCATAAAACAACAAAAAATTCAGTGCCATTTCCTAGAATTCCACCCATAGTTGGTCCTTGGGTTGTATTTGTGATAGGAGAGGGCACACAGTGTGCTCTTTCATGGGTTGGTTCTGTGTTTTGGTTACTATGGATAAAGATGTTATGAGCATCCCTGTGCAGATTTATGGGTTTCTTGGGGGAAGAACGCCCACAAGAGTGATTGCTGGGCTCGGTTGGCACAAGCTTTCTTCTTCTTCTTCTTCTTCTTCTTCTTCTTCTTCTTCTTCTTCTTCNTCCTCCTCCTCCTCCTCCTCCTCCTCCTCCTTCTTCTTCTTCTTCTTCTTCCTTTCCTTCTCCTCCTCCCCTCCCCTTCTCCTCCTCCCCTTCCCCTCCTCCTCCTCTTCCTCTTCCTTCTTTTTTGAGACAGGGTTCCTCTGTAGAAGCTTACTTCTCTAAGACACTTGGATGTTCAGAACACCCACACCTCTCCACAGCCACAGCAGCAGTTTGTTGTGACTCAGGTTCTCCTCTCTCTTATCAGCACTTAGTACTGTCAGTATTGGTATTTTAGCCATTCTGACAGATGTAGTAATATCTCAAGAAAATGTGCATTTCCCTGGGAGCTAATGGTAGTGAACATTTTTTGAAAATACCTATTTAATTTTGCTGTACACTTTTTAAAAAATAAAATATCTGTTCAAATCTTTTGTCCACACATCCCACTTGTGTACACTAGAACAGGTCCTCTGTGAGTTGTTTGCAAATGTTTTGTCTGTGTCAGGGACTTGTCTGTTTTGGGGCACTTGCAGAACAGAAATTTCCAGACTAGATGAGGTAGATGCATCTTAACATTCTTTCATTTTGGTATGAAGCGTGAGAACTCTTGTCTAACCCTAAATCTTCACCATTTTCCCCAATTTTGAGAGTAAATTTGTTTATTTTCTCTGTGTGGATGTGCATGTATTACAGCAACAATAAAAAACCAGGTGGTGCATTTACACGGGTCTTCCTGTGTTCAGCATCCTGTCCCATCTGTCCATGTGCAAACCCAGGTGGCGTGTTTACACGGGTCTTCCTGTGTTCTGCATCCTGTCCCAACAGTCCATGTGCCCATCAACCCTTCACCAACACCCTGCAGCCGCTCAGCTGAGCTGCAAGCATTTATTCTGGGTGAATTATTCCTCTCAATTATTCTTTTCTTAAGGGTTGCTGTAGCCCATTCCACATACATTACAAGCTTTTCTAAATCTATTTTTAAAAACATGTTAAGTTTTTGCTGGAAATCACTTCACCTATAGATCTGTTTGGGGGAAAGAGTTTTTTGATTTGCTTTGGTTTTTTGTTTGTTTGTTTTACATTGCTTCTTTGTGAATATATCTCTTAAGTTATTTATGGCTTCACTTATTTTTAATTGACATTTTAAAATTGGCTTAGATTTATGCCTAATGACATCTTTTTCTTTCTTTTTTTCTTTTTTGAAGGTAGCTGTAAATATTACCTCATTTAAAAATTCGGCTTCCATATGACCATTGCATAGAAACACAACTAAAATGTACATGCTTGGGCTGAAGAAATGCCTCTGCTGTCTGAAGTGCCTACTGCTCTTACAGAGAACAGGAATTCCGTTCCCCGCACCCAGATCTGGCTGCTCACAGGCACCTGTGACTCCAGCTTCAAGGGATCTTACATGAGCTCTGGCCCTGTTTGTACTGTGCACAGGTGCATATATCCCCACACAGACACACAATTTAAAAAATAAATCTAAAAAATGTACAAGGTCATTTGTGATCATGCAAACCTTCCTTTCTATCCGCATGCCTCCCTACCCTCACCCCCTTGTCTTATTTCAGTGGATATGATGTCCAGCTCTTCATTCGGCAAAAATGCAGATATAAATGACTTGCCTCATTCTTGATCTTTCGGGGGGAAATTATTCATCTTGAAGAATTCTAGATCAAGGGTTTGTAACTATTTTTGATCATTTCTATGATTTTATGACATGACACAATGTTATTATTGGTTGATTCTCAAATAAGGAATCAAACTAATTCATCTTTGTATATCCCAATTGGTCAAAACATATATTAATAATAATCCTATACATATTTAGGTTCAATCTAGTTGTGAATTTTTACATCTAAGTTTGTGATGTTGGTTCTTTTTTTTCCTTTGTGTAAAGTCTGGTTTTATGATTAGAGCCTCATGAAGTTAATCAGGAAGTATTCTATTCTCTTCTGTTTTGTGGACGACGTTATGTAAACTTAAGGTTCATTCTTTAAATTTTGGTATAATTCTTTTCTAAAACAATTTGGCCTCGGAAACTTTTAAAATAAACTTTTAGGTAAAATTTCTTTAATGGTTGTAGGACTATGGTATATTTAATGTTGGTTGGATTTGGTTAGTTTTTAGTTTGAGGAAAATTAAGTTACTAAGTTTTGAAGTTTCTTTGGGGGCTGGAGAGATGGCTCAGTAGTTAAGAGCACTTGTTGCTCATCCAGAGGACCAGGGTTCAGTTCCTAGCACCCACATGAAGATACATAACCAGCTGTAACTCTAGTTCTCAATGCCTTTGGCCTCTTTGGGCACCTGGATTCTCATGCATAGACCCACACACAGAAATGCAACTTAATTTTTTTTCAAATCTTAAAAAATAAAAATTATAATTTATTTTAATGAATGGAGCATGGAATTTGTAGTGGCACTTCTTGTCTGTTAATGATGTAGGGATGTGGTGACATCACTGGTTTTATTCCTGATATTGGTGATTTGTGTTTCCCCTCTTTTAGGTTTTGTTAGTCCTGCTAAGGATGTATTAGCTTTATTGATTCATTAAAGGAACACCTTTTCATTTCATGTTCTTTCTGTTGTGTTCTTATTTTCAATTTAGTTTTCTTTTCATGCATGTTTGTGCACTTGTGTGTGCAAGTGCATGTGAACATAATGTTTGTGCATGTGAAGGTCATGTGATATTCCAAAATGCCATCCACTGCCTTTGAGACAGGGTCCCTCCCTGACCTGGAGCTCATCAAACAGGTTGTTTGGCCAGTGAGCTCCAGGATAATATTGTCTCTGCCTCCCTAGAGCTGGGATTCCAGCGTGTGTCATCATGCCCAGCACACCAGAGTGTGATTACACTATGTATTGTCATTCCCAGCACACCAGAGCTGGGATTCCAGCGTGTTCATGCCCAGCACACCAGAGTGTGACTACACCATGTATCGTCATGCCCAGCACACCAGAGCTGGGATTCCAGCATGTTCATGCCCAGCACACCAGAGCTGGGATTCCAGCGTGTGTCACAATGCCCAGCACATTATGTGAACTCTGAGGATTCAGTCTTCAGAGTCCTTGTGCTTGGAAACAAGCGCTTTGCTGACTGAGACACCCTAAGACTCTATTTTAAATTTTATTATTTTCCTCCTTATTTTTTCCTGTGTCTGTTGCTTCGAGTTCACTTGGCTGTACTTTTCTAGCTTCTTAGGGAGGAACCTGCATTATTGGCTTGTGAATTCTTCATTTGCTGCAATCAACAAAAAACTGTAAATTTCCCTTCTGGCACGGCTTTTTTCTTGATATTTTTGATAGGTATTTTCATTACCGTTCAGCTTTAATACATTTAAATTTCCTTCTCAGACTTCCTCCTTGACCAACTGTTAATTTATAAGTGTGTTGTTTAAATTCTAAGTGTTTGAAGATTGTTTTCCTGTCACCTTTGCTACTGATTTCCAGTTCGACTATACTGTAGTCAGAGAAGACAGGTTAAAAATTCAATTATTTAAGTTTCTAGAGGTTTTTCCTATGAGGCAAGATAGCTTCTTTGGTTCTTGAGAGAAACACACACACACCACTGTTGTTGAATGAAGAATGTTCCACATGTTGGTTACGTCCTCTGGATTCATTCATTTTCTCCTGGGTCCTCCCAAGAAAGTTGCAAGACTCATGGTGTTCACCCCACTAAGATTATACACACAAGTGAAAGATTGCTGGGGAGGAGGAGATCCTTCCTTGGCACTTACTGGCAGCGGCCTGGGAACTGCAGTGGGGCACGAGACGCCTCTCAAGCCAAGTAATTCCTCCCTCAGCTCATTGTTGGTGCTCTATGTGGGTGCAAAGATACTTACTTGTTCATGTGACAGGAAGAGCCATCCAACCTGTTGTCACACAGGAACCAACAGAACCAAAGCCGAGTCTAAGGAGAAATTGAATGAGCCTTTTTGCAGGTGATAATCTTGCAATTGGGACTGACCTGTCTGAGGGTGGAGCGTTTGTAGGGCAATTCCAATAAGACTACGTTCCCTGTGTGGCTGGGAATGTGTGCTTACTTTCTGCAGTGGTGGTTATTTATTCCCTACTATGGGTTGTAAGATATGTATTCAAGGCAAGGCTGTCTGAAGGTCAAGTGTGCTGAAGGGAAACCCCATGACAGACCATCCTCGTCTTGGTGTTGGTGTGCCTCCTAGCGAATGAGATCTGTCATGTGAATGTCTCCTCCAAATGGCTGATGGCTAGGAAAATAGTATGAACCCTGCAGGCAGAATGCATGCCACGGAGTCATAAGCAGGTTGTATGACCTCTGTTCGCTGTGGGTGATGAGACGTATGACGGTCAGCCCAGGAAGAACTTGCCTGCCTTAGGGAAAAAGACATTTGGTGACTTTCCTCTGTGCTAGCCACGGATTTGGCAAGAAAAGTAGAACAAAGTGAAGGTGAGACGGAGTGGTTGACTTGTTGTTTCTAACAGCCAGGGAGCAGGTATAAATTACACCTGGACTAAAGAGCTCTTACTGGGGTCCAAAAACATGGAGCAGTGGGAAGAGCTGGACAGAGTGGAAGGAAGACGTAGAAGTGATAGAAAATATTCTGCTAGTACACTCTTTACTTCAGAAGAGAGGAAAGTCCATGCTTCATCATGCAGACAGGGGCTTTAAAACAGATAAACCATGATAAAGAATACCCTACCCCTGAACTTGTTGAATTAGGAAACATTTTCAGACAAAAATTAAGGAGTCCTCATGCCCGAGGGACATGTGATGGGCAGGATGTCTGTCTGAGCGTCACAGAAATGGAGAAACCAAGGATGTCATTGCTCATCCTCCCTGTAACACAGGCCGTACAACCTAAGGCAAGAGAAGGAAAATCGGCCCCTGATGGGCTCACAGATGCCTCACGCACACGGGGGACCGGAAGACAACAGACCCAGGGCAGGGTTGCTGAGTGTCCTGTGCTCAGAGGTGCTGTCTGGTACTCATTTCACCAGTCCTTGGAAGACTGCACCATGGAGAAGAAAGAAGTAGATTGATCAGAGACCTCAGGACTGGTGCTGGCATTTAACTACTTTGCTGAGCCCCATGGTGGTACCTGGTTGTTTCAAAGTATGAGATGTTCTGGTGAGTCTGAATAATTGAAGTTGGCATGTAAGCCAGGTTCATAAGGCAATTAGGGAAGGCTCAAAGAGGAGAAAATCATGTTGGATACTGTCCGGGTCACTTGAAAGCAACAATGGCAAAGTTTGTACTTAGATGGAATTCTCAGGAAAAAACCTGACAGGAAGCTAAATGTTGTGCTAGTGAGCTTCTAGAAGGCTCTAAAGCCCGAGGAGCAGTTCACCAGAGGTACGGAAGAGGAGTGAGCAGCAGAGCATTACATGTGAAAACTTATGCTTATAGTAGGAGTAAACAACCATTTCCCACAGAACATACTGTATGCACGTCTTCCCTACAGGAGAAAAACCAGTAAGATGGGTCAGCTTGGAAAGGCGCATGCTGCCGACCCTTACCATGACCCGCATGGTGGAGGACGAGAACCAAAAGTCTCAAAGGTTTTCCTTTTATCTCTACATGGGAACTATGGCATGTGTGCACCCACATGCACAAACACACACAATAAATGTAATAAAATGTAGAAGACAACCTGAGAGGGTAGAAAAAGGCATTTGTAGGCATCACGGGGTTATTGGGTACAAATTTACAGGCTGCAGGGTGTGCTACTTCCTCATGAATTATTGGCCAGGAAGATCCCTGGTACCCCCAAAACCAATGCTGTTGGTTGCATACCAAAGCTAGACTGTGAATCTCTGCGGTTGAGGACACTACACACTTCGGTTGCAAGGATATGGGGAAATCAGCCTGAGATTGAGCTGGAAGCTCCTCCCGGCAGAGTGATTGTCATGGTATCAGGCTGATGGGAGAGAATTATTGCCAGCTGTCCTGTTCAGCCAGGGACCCTGCAAACTGCACTGCCAGCATGCCAGCAAGATGTCCCTACCTGTTAGTAGTGTGTCTGGTATAGGTACAGCCAGTTCCTTTCCACTTAGGTGTAAAGCCCGCCCCACAGGTCACAAACTGGTACTGAAAGCCCGGGCAGACAGCTATGTCTGGGGAGGGCTCAGGCCCCTATGAGGAAGCTGCTTGTATTAGTCACCCTTCTGTGGCTGTGCTGAAGCGCCGTGACCAAAGGCGGCTTCTAGAAGAAAGCATTTATTTTTGGCGTATGGTTCCGAAAGGACAGTCCCTAAGTGTTGGAGGAGGCAAGGCAGCGGCAGGTGGCTGGAGCAGGAAGCTGAGGGAATCACATCTTTAACCACAAAAGCAAAGCAGAGAGAGAACTGAAAGTAGAGCCAGGCTAGAAACTCTCAAAATCTGCCCCCAGTGACGTACTTCCTCCAGCAAAGCTCCACCCCTTAAAGGTCTCACAGCCTTTCCAGATGGCACCATCTACTAGGGACCACACGTTCAAATACATAAGTATATGAATGACGTTTCTATTCAAACTACCGACTCCTATCACTTTGTTAAATGAACATGATGTGTCTTCCCACAAAGAGCACACAGGCTGAGCATCAGTAGCCCCCCAAATTCCAAACCTCAAATGCCTTGATTCTTGAGCCCTGCCATGATGCCACAAGCAGAGAATTCCGTGACGGACCCCGGAGGGCTCCCACTGGCAACATCGGCGCCCAGAAGCACCGCTGCTTCCGGGCTACGTGAATAACACGAATGGATCTCACATTTGAGTCTCCAAAGTGTCTCGCTGTGTTGAGGCAAAGAACCCTAAAACCTGAGATCAACCTGACATGGAAACACGTCTGTCCCGGGCACTCCAGGTAACGTCACGCCACCTGTGTTATAATTTTAGTTACCACTCGTGCTTTGTTATGGCTGTGGTAAAAACACAACGAACAAGGTAACTTACAGACATCAGGGATTGTTTGGGGCTTACCGTTCCAGAGGGGAAAAGTCCATTACCGCTATGGCTGGGAAGTGTGGCAGGGGGCAGGCATGGCATCAAGAACAGCTGAGAGCTCACATCTTAGAGTCCAAACAGCAAGCAGAGAGAGCGACTGGGAATGAGATGTAGCATTTGAAACCTCAAATCCTCAGTGACAAGCTTCCTCCAGCAAGGCCACACCCGTAATCTTAAACAGTCCTCCAGTGACCAAGTATTTCATTGTCGAGACTGTGAGGGTGGTTCATTAAAACCACCACACATACCAAAAACCTTCATTCCCTCCCCACCCCTTTTCTGGTATTAGTCTGTGTCTATAGGATTGCATCACCTACATTCCCTAGTGAAGAATAAAATTGCAGGGTCTTTTGTTTAAAAATTATTATGAATTTTTAAAGCAGGTGTGATGGTGCGCACCTTTAATCCCAACGCTCAAGAGGCAGAGGCAGACAGATCTCTCTGTAAGATACAGACCAGCCTGATCTATGTTGTAAATTCCAGTCCAGCAAGGGCTAAGTTGTGAGACCCTCTGTGGTGGTTTGAAAGAAAATGCCCCCTCCCCCCGGCTCACATGGAGTGGCATGATCAGAGGTGTGGCCTTGCTGGAGTGGGTGTTGTGTTTTGGAGGAGGTGTGTTCCTGTGCGTGGGCTTTGAGGTCTCAGATACTCAAGCCATGGCCAATGACCAGTGTGGCGTTCTCTTCCGGCTGCCTGCCGATCCAGATGCAGAACTCTCAGCTCCTTCTCCAGCACCATATCTACCTGTATACCACCACGCTACCTGCCATGATGATAATGGACTGAACCTCTGAATCTGTAAGCCAGCCCCACTTACATGTTTCTCTTCATAAGAACTGCCATGGTCATGGTGTCTCTTCACAGCGACAGAACACTAACTAAGACAGCCTGTCTCAAAATCTAAACAAAAGCAGAACTTTTAAATTGAGAAGGCAGAGTGTTGAATTAAGTAGCTGAGCTCCCTGGAGCACTGCCCCTACCACGAAGGCAGCCTTATTGGTCACTGTATAAAAGGTCACCCTTAATGCCACCCTTGAGAAAACCTGTCAGTTGAGTGAGGACTCACAGATGTTGAGCGCTTATCCGTAAGGGTATTTTATGCACAAATACCACAGACGAAAGGCTGACCTTCCAATGTGTGTGTAATAGTGTCTCTAGGAAACAGTGTACTAACGAGCGGTCCCTGGTGACCTGGGCAGTAACACGGGAAAGTGAGATGTCATTGACAAAGGCAGACGGAAAAGGATCCAGAGTCTCCATGAAAGAAATGTTCACCAAGCACCCACTGACTGTCAGGCTCCAGACTCGGCTCCATAGAGGTGGGATGTGTGTCACTCTGGACTGTCTGTAAGTCTTTGAGACCTTTGTTTTGTGGATTGTTAGCTGGAAACAAGAGTATTGATGGCTTGAGAACCTCCAAGAAGAAGGTTCTAGATGATGGACTATTAGTTATGGTGCTGATGCTGATAATCTGTTAAAACTGGTTTTTAAAAGCATCACAATCCATGTAGCTTGTAGACTCAAGGGAGCTTTTGATTTTCCTTTCTGTTCTTTTTTTTTCATTTCAACAACTCAGTGACAGCATCCATACCCAGAAATCATAACCAAGTCCTTCAAAATCTTGTGTGAATTTAAATAATTTCATTCTTTGACTTCATGTATGTAAAACCCAATAAAGGAGACTCCCTGCTACATCTATTCTAGAGGCAGTGATAGCTCACCTTGAATGTCCACTGCCTGGGTTCAGAGTCACCCAGGAGACACCGCTCTGAGCATGTCCCTCCTTGGGGGGTGTTTCCAGAGAGGTTTAGTCTACGAGAGAAGACCCACCCTAAATGTGGGTGGTACCATCCATAGGGTGGGGTCCTCTACGCAGTAAAAAGAAAGTGAGCTGAGCACAAGTGTTCCCCGCTCTGCTTCCTTACTGGATACGATAAGACCGGACACCTCATTCGCCTGCTACTGTATCTTCCCCATCACCATGCACTGGATACACCCTCAAATGTGAGCCAAAATCAAACTCTGCATCCGAAAAGACTTTAATCAGGTGTTTTCCCCTCAGCATTTACACAATGAAAGAGTTCCTTTAAAACAGAAAGATTCAGCTGAGGTTCGGAAACAGGGGTCATATTTGAAGTAGTTTTTTGAAAATTTGGATATTAAAGAGGAAATTCGCGTTAAATTCTTTTTCAGAAGCTTTTATAAAACAAAGATTTGCTAGATTGGCAAACTTAAGCAAAAAGCTGACTTTCCTGGCTGCATAACTGGGGGCCTGTGGCTTCTCTTCTTGCTCTTGAATTCTGAGGTAGAAGAGGGAGCTGGGAGGGATGTGTGTGTGTGTGTGTGTGTGCGTGGGCATGTGTGTGCGCGCGCGTGTGTGTGCGCGTGCGTGTGCGTGCGCGCGTGCGTGCGTGGGCATGTGTGTGTGTGTGTGTGCGCGCGCGCGTGCGAGCATTTTCTGCAAGGCTCCTCATCTGTTCCCTAGTTAAAGGATTAGTGTCCTTCCCAAGCAAAGGCCAACAGCCGGACCCTGAGTCTTCACAGGATCTACGCGGATACTTTCAGGTAGCTAGTAAGCTGTTAGCAATTAGACGTTGAACGACATCAAGCTGACCCCCTCCTTCATAGTCAATAACTTATAGAAGCAAGAACTCCAATTTCAGGGAGAGCTTGTCCTCAGCCTTCTGAGATGGGTCACTGCGTAGCAGGAGGCTCTGCAGTGAAGGCCAAAGACACGCCGTTGCCCTCCGGTCAGAGTTACTTGGAAAGTTACCCCTTAGGAAACTGTCTGCCCCAGAGACTTAGAAATAGTCGATAAAATCAGAACAGTGCTCTCTGGTCAGTGTCCACACTCACCCCTGCAGCTGCCCCCTTTTGCTGTGTGAGGAACCCCCCTGTCCTCCTCACTATCCTGGGTTTCATCTGAATTCCCTCAACGGAGCTCACAAGGCCAGTGACCACGTGGAGGCCAGAGCGAGTTTGCAGGGACGAATAAGGCCAGCTGCTCTTTTCAGTATTCGTACTGAGGAGACAGATGTCCAATATATGTAGATGTTTCAGTTGGTCAAGGTGAGGCGGCGTGGTGCTCAGGGATCTCAACAGAGATCCCTAAACTCTCAAGCAGGCGAGTGAGGAAATGAAGATGACGTGGAAGCTCGCACGCAGCTGGCCAGCCTCCTGCACTCTGTGAAATACTGAAAACTGAATCCCTGAATGAAGAAACAAGCAAACAAAACTTGTAAGAAGAATCAGTATCAAAAAAGCAGTATGGGATTATATTTCTAAGTAAATGTTTTGTCTCTTCTAAGTCATAAAAGTAATAATGTAAAAGTAATATCATTGTTAATAATAGTAAAATTATTATTATTATTATTATTATTATTATTAAATTGGAGACCAGCCAGGTGGTGGTGACGCACACCTTTAATCCCAGCACTCAGGAGGCAGAGACAGGCGGATCTCTGTGAG
>LOEQ01001135.1:243601-255377 GCA_001685075.1 Bramus lutescens | reverse complement strand
AAAAAAAAAAAAAGATGAACGACCTACCCACTTTCAGGGTAAGAATTCCCATATCAATCACACCCTGTTGAAAATGCCCTCATATGCACACCTAGAGTTGTGTTCCTGTGGTGACTGATCTTCATTGTCAAGCCGACAATGAAGATTAATCATACCATGCAGCTACTGTGAGCTTTGGAAGACTGAAATATAATTTCTTATGTAGAAAAGGTTTGGAATACTGAGGTTGGAAAAGGAATTTTTAAAGCCAGAGCAGCAATCCCTCTTCTGCCCAAACCCACCAGCACAATCTCTTCCACCTCATCTTTCCCACCTCATCCTGGATGGGAGAACTTCAGTTAAATTTAGACAACTGGCGTTTGGACAAATCCAAATGACTTGTCCTAAGACACAACTGCTCAAGTGGTACAAGTGGCAATCAAGTAGGCCTGCTTGAGCCTAAAGCTCATTCCCCCAGCCAGTATGCCATATGCAATAATTTTATGATTCAGCAAATGTGAGATACATACATTAGCAAATGAATAAAAAATATAGATGCCACGGTGTGGCCAAAAAAGATTAGAGGCCACAGTAACAGATTTTCTGAGGTATGATTTATTCTTGTATTGTCTTTACTGCCCTTCCCAAGTCACTTAGAGCACCACTGCTGTCTTTTATCAAGTTTGGATTCAGAATTTAGCGGCTTTGCTTGCTGCAGCATTGGAGCCTTTCCCTAAGTGCTACCATGTTTCTACAAAGGGGTTCTTTCTTTGTTTGTTTACTTTTGGACCTTCTGAGACAGTCTGTCTATGTAACCCTGGTTGACCCAGATCTTTCCATGTAGAACAAGCTGGCCTTGAACTCTCAGTGATCTTTATGTTTCTGCCTCCAAAGGCTGGCAATGTAAACACACGTGCCACAAACCCAGCATAAATCAAGGGTTCTTATATCACAAAATGTAAAATCATATTCAGCTTGTAGCTGAGGCAGACGAAAATGAGCTCTTTACAGAATTTTTGGGAGATGTTTAGAGGCAAATAGTAACCTACTTCCTGAGAGGTAAGAGTGTAGAACTTACAGAGAACAGGTGAGGTACATTGCGATATCTTTCCTCTTGGCCTGCCAGAAATTAGGTCCTTTGTAGTTTTGAATTGGCTGGGCTGAGGATGTCTCAGTTTGTATAGAATATGGGCTCTGGCCTTGGGAAGATCTTCTGTTAACATTAAAATAAAAAGTCCATGCGGGATCCCATGGGAGTTTGGACTATTGGTGTATAGAGATGCTCCCACACTGAGTAGTCTGAACCTGCATAGATAGACAAAGATGGCAAAGAACTCCGCAAACCAGGAATCTCAAATGGGGCGGGGCAGAGGAAGGAGAGCCGAGCTCCTCCAGTGCTCCTTGCCTCCATATTGAGGATTTGTTGACTGAAACAAGAAGTGAATGCCCCAGAGAAGAGTAGCAGTTGCAGCTGGCAGAAGTAACGTGCTATTGAAACTGATAATGCCATTTTAATTAGGCTAAAGCGTGAATGAGAGTTCCATTAAGACCTTCTTGGCGCTCTGGGTCACTGGGCAAGAGAATGTGCTCCTTTTATAGGCTTTGCCAAAGCCCACCAGCTGCTACCTTGCAGGAGGGTTACATCTGAGTCACTGGTTTCCAAAGGGGTGACAAGTAGGCTGTGTGTGGCTGAATGAGAGGGGCCTGTCTTTCCTCAGTTTTGCCAGCTTTGGCCTGGACGACAGCCATCACAGCAATGGCCTTGATTTGTAAATGGGTTGGAAGTTTCAAGAAGTTATTATGGGAGCAGACTGGGAAAGAAAGGGAAACCCAAATAGTATGGAGGAAGAAAGTGAGAAGACCAGGCTGGGTCTGTAGAGGCCCAAGAGGCCAGTTTTTCTGATCTCACTTTTCAGTTTAATACTCTATAAGCTGATGTATCTCATGCCCAGGGTCAGTTGTCGTTGAAGACAGTGATGATGATAATAATGACATAAAAAGAATGAAAGCTTCTAATCCATTTTTTCCCCAGAAAAGTGCTGCCGGAAGTGTATCACAGAGAGGAGTTCACTTACTCTTCCCTCTAATGTGGGCTCTTCCGTTAGCCTCATGTCAGAGGGGCACAGAAAAATAGCTTACTCTAACGCCTCTAACAAGTCAGCAAACTAGAATTCAGAGTTAAAGCCTGGGCCATTCAAGACAGTGAATCTCAGACAAGTTACCCTGTGAGCTATGAGAAACCATCCTGCATAGAGAAGCCTCTCTACTTCTGAGAGCAGGAGCTACACATACCATAATAGTTACAGGAGCTGGCACAAATCCATTTCAGGCCTGCTATGGTCTTTGTGCTCTTTTAGTATTTGTTGACTCACTGAGGAATTTTGTTGTCTTGAGACAGGGTCTTATGCAAGACTAGGCCTAGCCTTGAACTCCCTACTTAATCAAGGCTGGCTCTGAATTCATGATCCTTCTGTCTCTACCATTTGAGACCCAGGATCCTGGGATCATAGATATGTGCCACCACACCCAGGTAGTTCACTGAGTTTTGAATAGGCAGTTAAATGTATAACCAAGGTGTGAAACATTGTTATACACAATTTAATAAACAAATGATTACACTTGTTTTTATTCATTCATTCAGTGAATGAGCATCTACTGTATTGAGCACTGAGCTAGGTATTGAGAAAGTTGGTTTTTTTTTTTTAAAAAAAGAGCGTGACATGGATTTTGCCATTAAGAATACATGTTTGTTGAATACAATTGCAGATACAAACACATACTTATATCCACACACACAACGTTTGCATTTCCTCCCAGTTCTCCTCCTTAGTGTCTGGGTATCTCATAAGGCTAGGACTTAACACTTTTCACAGGATTTCTTAGTGGTGTTCTGTGTGTTTGTGTGGGTTCAGTAATTGATTATCAGCCACCTGAGGCTAGCTCCATCAGGAATTTGCATTTTAGTGTTTCTCCAGGTGAGCCCCAGGCATGTTGGAGTTTGAAAAGCACTGTGAAGGCATGGAACCCAGGCTCTGTCATGTGTGAGCGCTCCACAAATAACCTTTGAATGACTGCATACATAAATCACTTACACTGAATGGGGAAGTGGGCTGCTTTTACTAGGTCTGGGCAGGACTCCAGATTTTCTTTTTGCCAAGTCTGAGGAGACTGTGAGGAGGTGGACTCATGTTTCTTTCCCTCTCCAAAAAAATTGGTTGGATGCATTGAAATGGCCAGAAAGATGGACTCCATCAGCATTAATGTGGGAAATGGTGAGCAAAAGAGCACATGGCCTGATGGGAACCGAATGAATGAGCCAGATCTTAATGAAGGCCAGGAGATAAAACAGGGTGGGGTGATGAGTTCACAGAGGTCTGAGAACTCCTTGAAGATGTGAAAGCCACAAGTTTATAAGACTGTGTGCTTGAGACTCTGGTTCCAGGGACTTCTTGCTAATTCAATCCTCCCTCCCTCTTCCTGCATCATGAGTGGTCCAGCCTAGCTATCAATCTATTTCAAACTAATTGTTTTTCTTTCCCATCTTCCTTTCCTTTCTCTTCCCTAACTTCCTCCCTTCTCCAGTCTTCCGCTTCTTCCTTCCCAAGAGAGTGTCATTGTCCAGACTTTGATGAAAACTGGAGCTACCCTGCGGCGTGGCATTTGTCAAGGGTGAGGCTGTGTGGGCCTTTATGAGTAATCAACAGCTGTTTTTTTGGAGTCATGGTTTTAAGGAATCTCCCTCCCTCAATAGTGTGATCATGTCCTCCTCCGAACATCCCCTTTCTCCCCCTCCCCCCCCAAAAAAACTTGCATAAGAGCAATAGCTTCATATAATAAAACACAGATTGACAGCATGAGCTACATAAACAAGAGGCACTTAATAGTCCTGGCTGTAGGAGGAACAGTGGCAGCCAGGGAGACACATATGACCGGCTTAGCAGCATCCTGGACTCATAGGGAGAGGATCTCTGCTTTGGATTCCTGGGGTAGGAGATGAGGTGGAATGAAGGAGGGTTTAGAAATGAAGGAGGCTCAGCACGCTGAGAACACTGCTATGCCCAGATTTCCTAAGTACAATGCTTAGATATTTTCAATGAACATTTACATGGTACTAATTCTGGGCTAGACACCACTCTCTAAGTCCTTCACACATTTCAAAAACAGTTGTAGTAAAGTGCAGTAATTTGTATACCTTGATGCTTATCTGCTTATCGCAAACATTCTATGATTTTAAGTAAATTTTCAAAGCTGCTCTACCATCCTTACACTGACTGGGAACTACTTCCTCACGTCACATCCACCTACAATTAATCTCCTCCCCCAACCCCAGGCAACCGTTCATTTCCTTTTAGTCCCTCTGAGTGTGCTTTTTTTTTTCACTTTTTGCATAGCTCATACAAGTGGCAGAGAATATGCATGCATTCTTTTGTGAGTGGCTTCTTTCACTGAACACAGTGTTTCTGCTCCTTGTTTCTTCTCATTGCCCACTTGTGTTCCAGTCTATGGGCCAAGTGAACTCCATTTCTTGTATCAGCTCATACTCACAGCTCTTGAGAAAGCTGCTTCCATGAGCGCGAGTTCTAGAAGCTGAGGCACAATTCATAGTTAGAGAGGTATTGATTTAAAGCTAAGGAGCGTGACCTTAGAACTCAGGCTCTCAAAGCTCTTGTTCTGCTCCTTTTCCGGGAGCACAAAATATGTACTCACTCCCACAAGGGGAGTTGCTTCTATGCAATGACCACTGCATTTCTAAAGGAGGTTTGATTTAATTTGTGCAATCGAACAATGTTCTCTCTCTCTTCTTCTCTTTGTGTCTGTCTGTGTGTGTTTGTGTGTATTTTCATGTGTGCATAAAACTGTGCCATTCACATGGAGGTCAGAAGACAATTTTGGGGTGTCAGTCCTTGAATTCTGCCTTGTTTGAGACAGTCTCGTTGCTTTCTCCTGGGTACACAGACTAGATGGCCTGCAAGTTTACAGAGATTCTCCTGTCTCTGGCTCCCATGCTGAGGCAGGAGTGCTGGGGTTATAGATATATACTACTGTATCTGGTTTTATGTGGGTGTTGGAGATCTGAACTCAGGCCACCATGCTTGCACCATTCCCCCAGCTCCTGATACTGTGCCCTTCAATATACAAATACATGCTGAACATTTAGGTAGGCACTGAGAGTGATTGAGACCAGTTCTTACCTTCAAGGAATGTAGTGTTTTGTTTGCTAGAGAAGATTTGCATACATATGATAATGTGGTTTTGTTAGGGTCACATAAGATCATAAGAACCCCACACCTAAACTCACAATACTGGTATCAAAACTCAAACGGATGATGTCAGTGAGAAAAGCTGAGGAGAACTTTTCATGGGAAGTGGCTTTGAGGTAGTTCCATTCTCTTGTTCTAACGAACCCCAAATTCTAGGAGTGGAAGCTTGTAATTATTTCACAATTCCCTCTTTATTACTCTCTCTTCTCTCTGTTTCTCTCTTCTCTGTCTGGCACCCCTGTCTGTTTCTCTCTCTCGTGTGTGTGTGTGTGTGTGTGCGTGTGCGTGTGTGTGTTTGCGTTTGCACGCACGCAGTGGCTCAAGTGTGGACATCAGAGTACAACGTTCAGAAGTTGATTCTCTCTTTCTACCATGGATTCTGGGGACTGCAGTCAGGTCTTCAGGCTTGTGAGGCAACTGCTGTTACTCACTGAGCCACCTTGAAGAGACAGCGCTCTCTCTCTCCTGTAATGGCCCTTCCACCCACAGACTTTTCTCCACAGTGCATTGCAACTTTCAGATTCCATGTGTTTGTCTATAATTAAACCAAGAAGCTTTTCCTCTTTTCAATACAAATTGCTTAAGGAAGGATTGCTCTCTTTGGAAACTTGTCATCTAGGGCACGGGAGAGAGAGGGAGGAGGGGAGAAAAGAGAGGAAGAGGAGAGGAAGGTAAGGCAAGGAGAGGTGGGAAGAGAGGGGCTAATTTTAAATGGCTCACAACATCCATCTCTTGACCACATATGCCTGACAGACATGTTCAGGAGTAAAAGTGGTACCAGGAGCTACGTAGACTTCAGAAGACTTGTTTCAGTTAGTATTCTGTATAACAAGAATAAACTCAGTGGCTTAAAACAATCACCAATTACTTGAATCATAATTCTGTAGGTCATCTAGGCAGCTCTTCTCTCGACTGGTTCATTGGTTCATTAACTTTCTGTTGGGCTCATGTATCTGTGGTCAGCAGAGAGTTTGGCTTGTGCCTGGATGGATCATGTACTGACTATTGATAGAAAAAAATGTCAGATTACAGTTATTGGCTTATGTGCCTTTGTTTTCTTCCATGTGGCCTGTTAGCCTCTAACAGGATAGAGTGGACACACCCACAAGGTAGACATGTTCCCAGGACAGCAACACAAGGCAACTCCAGTTTCCAAGAATTTTCCCATACCTTGGCCTGTGTCGTGTTGGCTCTTTATTTCCAACAAGTCGCATGGCCAATTCAGATTCAAGGAGTGGAGGAATAGCCTCTAGCTCTTGATGGCTGATCGGTAATAGTGTGTGCAAGGATACAAATACAAGGAGAGAACAATCTGTGGCCCTTTCATCATCATCCACAAAGTCAGAACATACCATAATAAGAAAAGTCAGCCAGCATGTATCACATGCTTACAATGTTCATGTATGGCTCTGAACTCTACATGTGTGTTTCTTACAACATCATTGAGACCTGAGTAATAGTTTCCTTATTACTCAGGGGAATGTATTGAGTCTGAGAAATTCATCTAACTAGCAAAGTCATATAGTTAGTGGAGGTGGAGTCGGGGGAGCTTTGGCTTCTCATCTAGGCAGTCTGACTGACTCTAGAGCTGGGGGCCTTGTGAGCACTATGCTTTCCTGCCCATTATGACCTTCGTGACACTTGCTCCATATGCCACTATATGGATAACAGCTAATATGTACTTCTATCGATGGAAGACTTAGGAAATGCCTGGCTGGCACTTGACTATATTGCAGGGTTTCATTCCCACCATAGTCTGATCCATTAAAGACCTGCTTTTTATCTCAGGTTTATGGATGAGGAATCCAGAGTTCCAGGAAGTGAGTTATATGTGCAAGTTTTCACAGCAAGTAGATGAGTAAGCACTTGTGTAATTCACAGCATCCTTTAATTTCTTTAAACTTTGCTTCAGTCTCAATTTATAGGCACGGGGGCAGGAACTCTTAGATCTTTTCAGAACATAAATAAAGAACGTGAGTAAATATAAACCAAGAAGGAAAAGTGCTAGGTACGGTGCCTCATGCCAGTAGTCACAGCCCTTGGAAGGCTGAGGCAGGAGGATAACCATGAGTTAAGAACAGCTTGGTCTGCTGCACTGCCCTACTCCAGGGAACATAAATCATATGTATAGAATATGAATAGATTAGTGTAACAAATAAGACGAAGGAAATAAAATATTTGACAACAGCTCATAAAGTCACCATCACTGGATAATAAACATTTTAGAAGAAATAAGAAGATTGGGAGATGTTAATCTAGGGACATGTAGCCTGTAAAAAGCTCCAGAACTCCCAAGTAAGTTATTATTTTAATACTTGGTACAAGAGTTGCTTTTTAATTACATTTATTTTTTCTTTTTTTCCATTTATTTGTGTGTACACATGCATGAACATGAATGTAGAGATCAGCTAACTCACAGGAGTTGGCTTTCTCTTTCCACCAAGTGGATGCTGGGGATCGAACTCAGGACATCAGACTTGGTAGCAAACACCTTTACTCACTGAGTCATCTTACTTGCCCTTAATAGTTGTTTTTCAGAGAGGGAAGTAATTTGATAATGTAATTAAAATATTACTATAGATGAAGGGGACATTGATATTTCTTAGGTGGCTCACACTTGAGAAAGGTGTGACAAATGAAAGGAACGGATCAATAAGATGCCATTGAAACATACACTCTAGGGTTGGAGTGAACTTTTGAAGCCCCTGACTTTTCAGCTTTTTGCCTCAGGACTCAAGGTAATGACCCAGTGACCACATAATACCTGTGAAGGAACACAGTTAAAGCTGCTTTTTGACTCAAGAGAGTGGCAAGTACACAGAATGGGTGATTTGTGCCTGGCCTTCAGGGTGCTTTCGGAGAGGAATCTGTGCAGGCCATGAGAAGACACAGCCAGCGAGCCTATCCTGGAATGAACTGTCCTGGGAACATACCCTTTCTTCTAAAACTAAGTGAGGGTGAAGGCTCCCATTTCTGAAGCCCCCTTGCATTCAGGTAAAAGAAGCAAAGGCCAGATGATGAGAAGAGGTGATTCTGATGATCTTAGGGTTAATGCCAGTATCCTCATGCAAAGAATACCTAGGAAGATGCCAGTTAAATATTTCAAGGGAAAATAGCTTACTGTTGTGCCCAGATGATGTTGAACCATCTTCTTGCCTGTCTCTTCCCATTGCCATCTTTTGCTTTACAAGAAATTATAGAAAAATACTAGACCACCATATCTCAGGATCCCAGATAGGGCGTGGTCTGCTTTGAGAACAGAGCAGGTCAGGTCATGGTAACAGTGTTCTGGGGCAAATGCCACAGATGAGAAGAGCCAGCAGCAAGGAAATGCCAACGTCTCTGGCACTCCAGCTAGCTATACATGAACACTTGTATTATGTCTGCAAGATGCCTTAAATTCCTGGGAGAGAATATGCAGGAGAGAAGATGAGAGCGCTCAGGCAGAATGAGCTAGGACGCCAGTGATGCATATGTGCATTTTCCCTGGGGCAGGGAGAACTGTTGAGGGGGTCAAAGGAGACCCCTGTTTCCATTGAATGGCTCCACATTCGTTGGCTTGAGTTTCAATGACTCCAGCGCCATTGAATGACTCCACTTGTGGACTGCAGGCTCTGAGGTTGCTGAGCTTGGCTAGAACTTAGAAGCTTTGGGGTGGTTTGGGACAGAAGTATGGTTGTTACTGTGGGGCAAATAAATGATGTGTTTGGCTTCTTCGCTCATAAAAGTCTTCATGAACACTCCCAAGCAGTAAATATGGAAGGAATAAAAGACACACTTTGGAGGCCTTGATTGCAATTTCTTTTCTGTGTCATAAATGTGGTCAAGACTGCAGCAGACGCTCTCCTTGAGAAAGGACTCTTTTCGTGCCCTTGGAACAGGGCTGAGATGGGAGTGGGGTTGTTCCTTGTTTGTACTTAAAATGGTATTTGTAGAGAGAAAGAAACCATGAAAGTGCGCTTGGCTAATTTTTCACATTGTTAGACAAGTAGATGATGGGGCAGGAGGTTGCATGCACCTCCGCAGAAGCTACTCTGCTGGGAAAAAAACAAATCACACGTGCTCCAATGGAAGCCAGCTTCTAAGAGGGTGTTTTCTTTCTCTGAGAACAGACTGTTTTGTTTTTATTTTCTGCGTTTTTACATTTTTATGTGCAGGAACTGCTGTTTGCCTTGTCTAATTTTTAAATCATCAGCTCCATCACTGTGTGAGTCTCCCCTATCGTGTGTGATGCTCAACATGCCAGGGCTGCTTTGTATAGGTTTCCTGAGAGAGTTTCAGCCTTGCCCTTTGCCCCCTGGGCAGCACCCTCCTGGCTCTCAGGAAATCAACATTCTACAGGGCTGTTCTCTCCTCTATGGATTGCCCTCATTATCTGACTACATTTGAATGTCTAGCATATGGTGATTAGCTCCAGCACTGGGTGTTTAAGCTTGCCCTGCAGAATGATGTACGTCCGCGCATGCATGTGCCTCCCTCCAAATGCAAACAGCACAGATGTGGTTATTGTGCGGGTAATCATACATTTGCTATGAAACTAAATAAAGTTTTACCCTTCTGCCCTAGCAGGCATCATATTCACCTCATTGACCTGGGGGAAGGAGAGAGGGGGGGCAGGAGGGGGATGAAGGGAAGGAGGGGAGATAGAGAGATAGAGACAGAGGGAGAGAGAGGGAGCAAGAGAGGAGGGGGAACAAGCAGGAGAGAGGCAGAAGGCAGAAACTAGGGAGAGGGAGATAGATAGCGACGCCATATGGAAGTGGTTGGAAAACAGATGGGGGAAGTCTGGAAAAATCCAATTTGTTGTTCTCAGGTGTTTTAAGGAATGTCTCAATACGAGGGTGTTAGAAAGGATTTTGGTGCTTGAAGTAAAGATGAGATGATGGTACAAGGCAACTCCCAGGTAGCCGTGGTCTATAAGTAAGCTTTGAATAATGAAACTCCATTAGTATCTGATTAGTTGATGCAAAAGCTAGGTCTGTGTCTATTAGGCAGGGCTTGAGTAGAACGAGTTAGCCAGAGTTCGGGCAGTCAAGTACCTCTTAGTGGAAAGAAAAAGTCTGAAAATAATCTTACTCTAATGTTGTCAACAAGGAAATGGAAAGGAGGAACAGAAAGTTCCTTGCTGGAGAATTGACGAGCCCAGTTGCTTCATGGAGCAGCTGGCATTGCCAGGAGACCCATAACCTACGGGCAGATCTGTAACCTCTCTTTCTTTGTTATTACCTCAAGATTTTTGTGTGCTTGTTGGATTTTTTTTGTTTCGTTTTATTTTATTTTATTTTTTTGAGACAGGGTCTCACACTATTGCTCAGGTTAGCCTGGAATTCACTATGTAGACCAGGCTGGACTCTAACTCAGAGATCTCCCTGCCTCTGTCTCCCAACTCCAGTGCTGGAATTAAAGACATAGGCCACCACTCCCAGCTTCAAAGTGAGACCTTGCTACAGTACAGAAACACACACCTTTCTGCCCTGGCCGACACACACATCTAACTTTTATGTCATTGGCTCTAACTTTAGAGGCAACAGGAGCCTGTTTCATGTGTTTGATCTTATGATAAGAAAATATGTATGCCATTTCCCTCAGAGTCCTTTCATGGGTGTCTATTGAAAAGCAAATCTATGCTCAGGCATATGATCCTGATGTCCCTGTGGAGCTCCCATTAATGTACTGTAGCCAGTGGTTCCCCAAGGAGAGATGGATCTTTCTGTCAATTGTAGTGTCGTTCAACAATTCACAGAATGTTAGCACTTAGAAGGTCCTTTGAAGGCTTCAGATTCCTGGTCCTCAGATGCAGCAAGAACAATGGCCCTGGATCTTCACCTGGACTCCTCCTTGAGAATGCTTTCTGCTTACTATTTGTTTTCCTAATTTATCCTGTCTTCTACATTACCTTGGTGTTCCCAAGTCATGAAGAGGACTGCACTGAAATGGCCTTCTTTTTCCTTTACATCATAAAAGAAGACAAAGAATGCAATTTTTGCTTACTGTGTGTGAGAGATGCATCTAGCTTCTCCAAACTGCTGCCCCTCCTTCCCAAATCAAGGAACCTTCTTTTCTCTTGGTATTTCTTTTAAGCTAAACGACTGAACTTCATATGGTTTCAGGTTTTTCTGTGTTCCTTATTATCTTAGAACTTTTTATTGTGGATAGGGAGCCATGGATGGGTGTCATCAGCCTTTATAGTGCTCAGAATTGGATTTTTAATAGTAGTTTATTTTTCTATTCTTCCAAATTACAATCTCATCAGTTATCATTGAACATGTTTTAGAACCTAAAATTTCTCACTTAAAGATATTTCCCTAGGTATACATTTTTAAAACTAATCAGCCTGTAGCTCAATAATAGAGTAGCCTAGGAAAAAAAGAAAAGGGAACAAAAAGTCAAATGGGGATTTATTTTCTTAATCAAAAAGGATCAGATAATCAGATTTGTGGTATATAGGTGAAATTGGGGGTAAACATTGGAAAAATATTATATAATAGGTTTTAAAAATGTTTAAAGATCTCTGGCAGCAGTAGGCAGGCAGGCCC
>LOEQ01001135.1:209880-223959 GCA_001685075.1 Bramus lutescens | reverse complement strand
AGTTTCTGCCTGATCTGGGGCATAGCGTAGCGACGTCCTCAGTTTCGTAACTGGCTCTTGGTGGTAAGGGCTGTGGAGGTGAGAGTGGGCTGGAATGTAAAAGCTCCATAAAGAAGGTGCTTGTGGTATGGATTCTGGACTGGTTCACAGCTTATGGAAAGCATGCTGCTGGACCAGTTTGCTATCTGTAGGAATTAGCTAGCACTGTGGAAGGAGAGACTGAACTCCCTAAAGTTGTCCTCTAATCTCTACCCATGCAACACATATGCATCATGCATAACACACACACACACACACACCCTAATAATAAATCAAATAGAAATTAAAAGGAAGGAGGGGAGGAGAAGGAGATGCTGATTGCAGTGTACTGTATGAACTTTCCTGGAAAGATCTAATAACTGTCTACGTGTCCCAGTCAGGTACCACGAACAGACCAAAGTAACAATTCCACCAAATTCTAGCTTGACAAACCAATGAAGTTATTGTGGTTCCTTTACAGTAACAGGAGTAAGAATGACTTCCGAACAGGCACATCAGACAAACCCTTTACCTCATCATAGATGATAACCTCCCCGTAGTTACCTAGATGGATCCCGTTTAGATAAACTCCCATCCTTGCTATACTAGTCTAGCTCGCCGTGAAACCAAGGGCAGCTGCATAGACTTACACACAGCTGGAAGGAGACACAGGAGGGAGTGGCGAAACCACGGATGTTGAGCCCTCCCTTCTATAAGGAAATGGCCATAGGCCTGATCTTAAGGGTCTCTTGTTGGTGATCTCAGTTCTTAGGATGAAGATGGTAATGACTGTTGTGTTTGGTAGACAGTGGTCCAAAACAGTAGGTGCATCAGTGGTATGAGATGCTCTCCCCATTTCCTGACTGGGCTTTAGCTATAACTGTGAGAATATCTCACACCACATATAGCAGTAGCTACTGAATAGGAAGCACAGCCAAAAGTAAAAGTTGAGATTTAGGAACAACTCAAAGTCTGAGACAGCTCTGTAGTGGTAGATCCATAGAGACCCAGGTCACTGAATAGCAGCCAACCCTATGCGCTTTCATTCAAACTTCAGGGGACCACACATTTCACACTTTCAGAAATCAGCTGAACTCTAAGAAGAAATAAACCCTTGCCAGTCTTTTCATGTCACTGCTGTGCGTATAAAAGAAAAGAAAGGCCTTCTAGGGAATTGAGCAAATTCTCTATTTGAGATCCATTATTTCAGCGCTTACAGTGGTGACTAAATGAAATAATCTTCAGATTAAATCCTTTCATTGTCTTTAGAGCTGAAGTTGAGGTCGGGGAAGGCAGTGGAGGCAAAACAGCTTCTGAGATGCGCTCCAATGCTAAAATATGCTGCCCTGGAGTTTTGCTGGCTGGTTAAGGTTAGATAATAGACTCTTACGTGACCCACATAGAAGAGATGATAAAATAGATAAAATAGTAGCTTGGCCATTGATCCCCATTCCTGACAAGTTCTAAACAGCCTCAGGTACCAAAGAGGTTTCCAGATGGATTGCTTTTCAGTTTGCCAGGGCCCCAGAAAAGGAGTCCTCTGCTAAATAGTAGTACCACTTTTGCCAGGAGAGGATACCTACCTTCTCAGTTCTAGGTGAGCGTTGAGTTGTAGCCAGGAATAAAATGGCAGCATTCTAGATTCCAAACACAGTGACAATGCAGAGGCTTCTGTGGGCCTGAAAGGATCCTGGACACTGACAATGTTCCTGCTGCACAGACACATGCCTACCTAAAGACTTTGATGGATTCTGGTGGTGATCATGGCACGCAAGCCTTCCTCCCCTGGCCAGGATTAATGCATCACAGGGCATGACTCAACCTTTTAAGAATCAGCTCATTGGGCAGCAGAATGAGTTCACTAGAGGAATTAAACACAGATGCTTTGGAAAAACATGTTGTTCCCAGTACCCAGTGTGGAGATTGAATCTAGTGGGTGCTCAGTAAGTGAAGACTATGGAATAGACAAACACGTGCTTAAAAGCCATGAAGTGACAACCGTCTTCTTTGTTTAATAATGAAATTTGTCTGAAACCATAATGAAGAATATTTTAAAATTAAACATCAATCACTGGAGCATAAAAACTACAGCTTCTTGATAGCAAATAACCGCCAGTTAGGCATTGCTTTGTAACAAACACTCCCAAATTCAGTAGGATGCGTCCACTATTATGCTTTGAGTTTTGCAGGCCAGCACAATCTATGCTTTAAGCCTTAGATGTTCATGTCAGCCAATCTAGACTGAACTTGGTTCCCATCTTTGGGGTTACATCTAGTCTGCTCTGTATGGGTCAGTGACCTCTCTAGAGTGTGTTCTTCTCCTTGCAGTGGTAGGAGCCCAAGAAGGCAAGCCCTAAGATTTGACTCAAATGAGACTTTTGGTCCAGCGTCTTGTGAACTTCAAGTTCTGAAGCCATTCAGCATATGTCTTGCTATCTAAAGAATAGAAACAGAGTGTTCTGGAGAAAAAGCAATGGGGTCAGATGGGCTGAATGGGAATTCTAGCTCTGCAGCCTCCTGAATATCCCTGTGCAAGTTCAGTGATTTTGTGCCTCAGTTTTCTTATCTGCGAAATGAAGCCCAGGCCTGGCAAATAGCTCAATATGTAGAGTGCTTGGCTAGCATACATGAGGTCCTGGGTTTGATCCTCAGCATCACAAGAACCAGATGTGTCAGTTTCCTAAAAACCTAGGTAGACTCAGCCCTGCACTCTCCATTTATTTATTATTTTGTACATACTGAGACTCAGAGAGGTTAAGAGACTTGTCAGTGTCACACAGCTGAGAAGTGATTGAACCAGCCTAAAGTCCTGGGCCTTGCTCCAGTATGAATGCTTAGTCATTATAGGAGGAGCCAACTCAGAAATTACCAAGTTGAGTTTTTCCCCCTTCCTTTCCTTGTAATTCTGCCTCCATGCCTTGGGAGGAAGGATTCTAATTTAGGGCTCCAGCCCTCCAGGGCAGTTTTTTTCTTCATATGTTTATTATTTTCTGGCTAGACTGATCTACCTCCTGGTTCCTTGGTACTGGATTGATGCCATAATCAGAGAACTGCATTCTCGTTCTCACAATCTCTGAGTCCCTAGTTTCTCATGAAATGGCATGTCCCTGAGTGTCCCCTTTCCTCCCCAACACACTGCCTGCCTAGGCTTTCTTTCTCTGCTGTGGGCTGGAACAATCTTGGCTGTCACATGGTGTTTGGTTACAGGCTCAGAAGGGTGAGGCCAGCTTAGAAGCTGTAATTTTAGTCCTCACTGAAAGACAAGAGGAAGTGAATTGGGCACTTTAGGCCATGTTAACAGGTGTCCCTCAGCCCCAAGGCTGTCTCTTGAACCCTGCCAGAAAGCATGGCCTCGGGACTTTTGGACTATAGGTAGACATCAGAGTTTTACCTAGAAATTCTGGTTAAAAAAGCACTTGGGCACAAAAAAGGCCTCAATAAGACCCCAAGCCACCAGTTTGGGGAGCTTCAGGAAACCGGAAGTTCTCAGTCCCCCAATAATATGCAAATCTACAGCTCTGACCTTGACCTTATGCTTGCTTCTGCCACCTACCAACTTGGGGGAGGGGGGCAATGGAAACTGCTGTCCTAGCAACGTGTTTGAAAAAATGTCCAAGCCAGCAAAAATTCTGCTCATATACGTCTCTCCTCGCCTATCTCCTGCCAGCGCCCCACCTGCCCCAGTCCCAGCTCTTCTGTCAGCATCCCATGACTCCACCACTGTCTTTCAAGGCTTTCTGCTACAGGCAGAGATTCCCGTAGATAAAGCCCACATGATCCAGAAAGGACAGGCAGAGCAGAAAGTTCCGTTTCATTTGGTCTACGGCCCGACATCTTAACCCATTCCACAACTTCTCTTGTGCACTAGAGTCAGGGCTTAGCTCCAAGTGTCTGCATGCTTC
This sequence comes from Bramus lutescens, assembly GCA_001685075.1. NCBI lineage: Eukaryota > Metazoa > Chordata > Mammalia > Rodentia > Cricetidae > Bramus > Bramus lutescens. The sequence goes on along the minus strand of LOEQ01001135.1, from coordinate 220,039 downwards.
CAAATGATTGCCTCTTCTGCCCTCCTCCAGTCTGAAGACTTCAAGAGGAAGGACATTTGGGCCCGAGGACTGAAAAGATTCGTGAAGTGGGAAGGGACAGGTGATATTCTGTCACTGCAGGCAGGAAAGCCCCTGTCTCTCATGGAGTGCATGGGGCCATGGGGCCAGGTGAAAGAACTGTGTATCAATCTATGAAAGAATTGTGTGTATCAAGCTATGTCTCTTGAAACCTGGATGAGAGTTTAGGAGTTAGAATTTGCATGCCTAACCTTGCCCTGCTTTGGACCCTGCTGGGACGGCAGCCTGGCGAAATATAACCTCTGCACATTCAGGGTTGAACATGTACACAACAGCATACACATTTGCGAAGGGCCTGCAGTTGGGAAAAGATGACTTGGGGCAGGGTAAAAAGTATATGCTTCAAAATAACTCACTAATCCCCACTAAGACCTAGTTGCAGGGTTAAGGTTGTGATATTTCCACAAACCTCTGACAGCTTTTTGCAGAAGATGAAAACATCTGTGGTTGTGTTGGTGACAGAGGAACTGGCTCTGCTTATCATGACTGTGGTTCCTTGCCAAGGTTCCTAATGGAAGGAAATGCAACATTGTGTTTAAGGGAGGCAGATGAAAAATTTGAAGTTCCTTCCAAGTTCTCAGATCACCTAAATTCCAGGTTAAGCATCTCTGATTTAGAAGCGAGCCAAATGCCTTGTATGTTCTTTGAAGGCAGGCATTCTGTTCCATCCAGTTTCATTTTTGATGTTATTTTTTATATTCTGTGTGTCTGTGTATGGGTATGAGTACATGAATGAAGGTTCCCACAGAGGCTAGTGGAGAGTTAACTCCTGGAGCTGGAGTTACAGGTGGTAGAACATCCTCTTAAATGGCCGAGCCATCTCTCCATCCCCCAAGAATTTTGTTACTCCTAGAAAAAGTGAAGCATGGAATAAGGTGAGCAGGCAAGTTGGTACCCCTTCCCGAGGTGTTCACTAGCCACCCTCAACTCCTTTTGACTTGCAACCACTCTCATTTGCCCCATAGCCTCACTAACTTCCTCTCCCACAGCATCTTTTAAATATTTTTTATATATTTTCAATTATATATATGTGTGTGTGTGTGTGTGTGTGTGTGGTATGTGAACATATATGAACACAAGTACAGGTGCCCTTGGAGGCTAGGGGCTTTCAATCCTGGAGACAGAGGTGGTTGTTAGCCATCTGATGTGAGTGCTGGGAACTAAACTAGGGTTATGCTCTTAACTACTGAGCCATCTCTACTGTCTCCACCTATAGTATTTTGGGGCAGAGGCAGTGGACTTTGTCTCTTACTTGTGTTTTGTACACAGCTGGTGGGCCACTCCATTTCAATGGATTGCTGCTACCTTGCTTCAGTCCTGCCATTAGAAGTGCCCGGTTTCATTTGTGTGATAGGTCAGTGTCGTCAGGGAGCAGATTTTGATCAGATTCCCGACCCCATCCTGACACTGTCTGCCTCATCCTTCCCAGCATGTGTGTGAGTTTCTACCATTTCATTTCCTACTTCTGTCTTTCCACTGTGCTGTAAACTGCAGGAAGGAGACGTTAAGTTCCTTGTCTACCGCTGCATTCCCAGCACAGAAGATACTTAGTGAACTCAGAACATTTCAGGTGAGGGAAGGGCTAGCCAGGGAGGCCCTCCCACCAGAACATTGGGATCTCGTGGAAGTTTGTTAGAAGCAATTTCAGGGTCCACCCTGAACTACAGCAGCAGAACCTGCATTTAACAAAATATTCAGGCAATTCTCTCCGTGCGTTCCAGTTTCTGGAGAACTGTCTGGGCATCTTAACTTGGATGGGAGACAAATACTAAATTGGAAGAGCTTCCCAGTGCTATCAAAGACCTCACCAATCAGGAGGGCAGGGCATGGAAGAGAAGCACGGTCACTGGTGAGTTCAGGTGCCCTAGATTCGGAGCATTGTTTGTTCATTTGTGGCTTATGGGAGTCTCTGCATCGTCATCTGAAAAGTGAGGTGAATGAGACCCCTGCAAGAGTCACAGCGAAGCCAAAGTGTGGGACAGAGAATGAGGACAGGAGAGCCTGGGAAACCTTACAAAATAGGCATATGAAAAAAACCAAGTTGGCAGAGAAAAAGGTTGGAAACTCCCCTTGCCCTTACCCACCACAGCCATAAGGCTAAGGTTGCTGTAGGTGCAGAGGCACTCCAGAGTATCTGAAGGTGGCCAGTGCCACCAGGCATACCTCCAGAGTGGTCCCTTAAGATGCTAATGATATGGCACAAAAAATTGTATGTAGAACTATATGTAGTAGAGCATGCATGAAAAAGCCTGTGCTAGGCACCCTAAAACTCTAAGCTACTTGACACAACCTGTTTGTACAGCTTCACTGTTGGAAGTATTGAAATCTTTCTTTGTTCCTCCAGTTTGCTGCTTGCCCATCCTAGAAGTATATTCTCCTCCCAATTCTCTCTCTCTCTCTCTCTTTCTCTTTTTCTCTCTGTGTGTGTGTGTGTGTGTGTGTGGTGAATGAATGTATAGGTGCCAGTACACATGCCTGTATGTGCCCATGAGAGGTACAAAGAAATATGACAGGTATATTATTTTATCATTTTCTATATTATTCCCTTGAGACAAAGTCTGTCTCTGAACTTAGAACTGAGAGCTCGTCATTTTAGCTATGCTGGATAGCCAGTGAGATTCTAGGATCTACCTGTTTCTGCCCCACTCAACACTGTGGTTACAGAGATTCACACCTAGATTTCTATATGGGTCCTGGGGATCTGAATTCAGATCTTTAAGTGTATGCTGCAATTGAGCCTATAGCTCAGGCCCCAGTATCCCTGCTTCCCCTATAGCTATATATCTCTGATCAGTTTCTTGTTTCGGGGCAAAAGAGCTTGGAACTCCTTTTAATGTGTCCTCTGAACCCCAATATCAGCCACTATCTACAGAAAGATGAAATGAGTTGTTGGTTCATATTCAAAGTACAGAACAGGCCGTGAGTCACTGTGGTTAATTTCACAAAGCCCATATTTCCATAATATACAATGATAAAATTTAATCATCTTTCAGAAGTGCTGATCATTTTTCCTTCTTACCCCAGTCTTGCTCTGGAAAGCTCTCCTCTCTTGTTTGATCAAAACTGCAGAGTTCTTCACAGCACTGTAAAGTGTGGTCTTAGCTTTGGCGCCCCTAGCCTCTGGTTTCAGCATCCTTGCCTTTTGTCTAGAATGCCGCCTTTCTTACTCGGAACACAGATTCTGTCTACTACGTTTTTTTCCCCAGCTAAAGCAACCAGTATTAGCAATCACAAGGCCGTCCATTTCCCTAGAAGCAGGTCCTTGCTTGTCAAATGAAAGAGGTCCCCCTCATATAGGTATCAGTATTATGGGGAAAGTTTACAATCAGGCATTTTGTGTGAGCATGCCACTGAGGAAGTAGCATCAGAACCTTTGATATCGCTTGCCTTTTTTGCCTCTGGGTCTTGGGTCCTGAAGATTATGTCCACTTTTTGTTGGAGTTATAGACCAAGACATTCAAGTCAGTCAGCTCAAGAGCAATTGGATAGTTTAGGGCAATTCTTAGTTCTTAGGTCACGTTTCCTTATTCAGAACTGATAGAATTCTACACAACTGGTTGAGTCAGGAAAGCAGAACTTTAGATTCTTAAAAAAAAAACAAACAAATAAACACCTACAGGAAATATTGGTAGCCCAGGTAAATGGTCCTCACCCCTGCCACTTCCAAGTATGTTCATTTTGCCCCCATCTATTACATGGTACTCTGTGTTTACCTGAGGATTGTTCCAACAGAATTTAGCAACTCTATCTTAGTCTGGTTGTCTATTTACATGGTAAATGTTACATAAAATAAAGGGAAATATTCACTTTAGTATATGTCGTAAAAAATGCCCTTTAGAGATAAGTAGGTAGGAAGAGCAAACATTTCATATTTATAAAATGAATCATTTTATTTAAAAAGTTATTTGTGAAGTCAAAACTTAATGACAATAATGGGGCTGATGATAGTGGCAGTTGCTGAGAATTATTCAGCATTTTGTGAATTTGTAGGTACTTTCACATACATAAATTCATCAAAATTTCTCACCAATCTGATAGGCATCAGTAATTCCATCTTAAAACTGAGAAAAATGGAGGTTTAGAAAAGTTATATTGGCAGTATTAGGAGAAATATATGAGCCTAGGTCTTCTGACTCAAAATTATGCTTATTGTCATGCGACAGTCAAAATTAATATATAAGCCAGTTGTAAATCCACATGGTTGTCTCAAAAGTGTCTACAGCATTCAGCATCTAACTAAGAAAATGGAAACACCCAAGGTATCTCTCACAGACCGGAGCTCAAACAGAGAATTATTTCCACAGAGGATGCATTAGCTGAGAAGCCAAACAGAGAATGATGTGGGGGAATAGTTTAGTGATGACAAGGAACTGCTACCACTCTTCAGCTGGAGGGACAAAGGAAAGGAAGAGTGTTATTGTAGCCTGGCAGCTAGAGATACTCTGCAAAGGATGGGGTGGTGGTGAGCCAGTCTAGTGGGCAGTGGAACCCTGGAGGAAACATGGCCATAGGCTGAGCGAAGGGACAAGAGATTCAAACTCTGCCTCCACTCTTTCACTCCATTCTCCTCTTAGTGCCTTCCACCAGCTGATCCTAAGTGGAAGCTAGTGAAGGTAAGTAAGAGATGCAGGCTGCGGGACAAAGACAGGCAAAGTAAGGTAAGGAATGGATCTGGAAGCAATGGCCCAGGACTGGCCCAGCATCCTTTACTTCTACATGCGGCTACACTACCAGAACTAGGTTTCTACCCTCAAAAGTTTTCTCCTTGAGGAATACCTGGTTATAACACCCTTGTTTCCTTAGCCCCCTCTCTCCCAAGCAGGTTTGCAAGAAATCCAGCTGTAATCAGTTTTCAGGTCAAAAAGGAGCAGCTTCTTTCAAACGTTTTCACACACGCACGCACGCACGCTCTCTCTCTCTGAGATTCAGATTTGTCCCGTTACACAGTTGAGCCCCAGACAGAAACTTCAGTTGCTTTGGGAACAGAGAGACCAAAGTTCCAGTGACTCAATAAAAGACAGTGTCAATGAATATCTTGGCAAGCCAGTGTTAGAAAGTGCAGCCAAATGCTTTGCAAAAAGAACTGGTTGGGCAATAAACTGATGGACCCAAAAGCCTGGCATACACCACCTGTTCTGGATATTAGTTAATCAGCACCAATTCAAACAACTCAGCCCAGTTTGTATCTTTGTTAGCCCCTCTCCTTATTTGCAGACTTATCTTTTGTCCTTTTCAAGGATATATATATATATTTCTCTTAAAGATAAATTCATTACTATGACTTTTTCTGTTTATTTCCCAGCCTGTGTGTAGATAATTGGAGCCATCTGATGTCCTTGCACCAAAGTAAGAAAATGCTGGCATACAAAAAAATCATTTCTGTGATTCATAGCACAGTTTTGCAGACTTGCACCAATGTAAAAGGACACTCACGGTCATTTGGGCTCATGATTGGGAAGAGATAAAAGGGAAACTGGACACCTCATTCAGGGCTGGGCACACAATAGATTCTCAAAGAAAGAAGTGCTCGCTGACTGGACGGGAACATAAAAATTGTACAGTACCTTGTTCATTTTCCTGACAGGTGCTTTTTTTGTCTTAAATACACATGGCAGCATTTGATAGCATGCAGTCAATGCTTCGGTGTTTTTCTGGGAACTTAGTAAAGCTGAAACAGTAAAAAGGTCTTCAAGGTTTTGTTTGGCATTTTTAGTACTTCCTACCTTCACTTTGTACTGAGTTAATGTTGAATCAGGGGCTTATACCTATGTAGAAGCATTTTATCTGTGTGACCGCTTTAATGTCCTATAGCTTTAAATATTTATCGCACAAGTTCTTCTAATAAAAAGCATCATAACAGCTACATATCCACCATGCAATTCTATCAAAGTTAACATTTTCTCCAATGCTTACTTTATGTCTGTTTAAAGAAATGAAGTGTTGCAGTTAGAATCAAAAGGCCCTATGTTTCCTATATAATCTGGTTATGCCCTGTCTCCCCAAGGTTAACTATCATCCTAAATTTTGTAGTTATCAGTCTTCACCTCAATATGTCTTAGTGTCATTACTGTATATATTAAAAATTGATGTTGGCATGCTTTAAAACTTTGCATAAATCATATACTATTGTAACTCACTTTGTGTCTTAAAGATATTGATACCTATGGCTCTAGCGCATTCATCTTTAACTGCCCCGAGGAATGCTGTTAGAAGAACACAGTACAATTTATTTATACACTCTCCGATTCATGGGTATTTGGGTTACTCTGGATCTTTTGTTCCTGCAAACAATGCTGCCACAAACAATTATGTCAAGTGCCTTTATGGCACCTGGGGGAAAGGTCTCCAAGGCAGTAGATCTCAATCTCTCCTGCACATCAGAATTGCCTTGAGGCCTTTCAAAACTCTTACTGCTAGGCTGCCTCCAGCCCAGTTAAATAGGCTGCACTGGGGGTTGGGACCCAAGCACTAGTATTTTTTAAAAGCTCCATGGATAATTTCAATGTGCAGTCATGTTTGATAACCATTGTTCCAGGACATAGAACTAGAAAGGAAGTTTCTAGGTTACAAGGCTTATGGCTTTTCAGCATTGTAGATCCTGTTGAATTATTCTCCAAAGTACTGGTTCTTGTGGGCACTCAACTAGCAGGGTATAAGATGTTCTGTTCCTGGGGGACCATCTTTTCATAGATCTTTATTGAGTTTTTTTTCCTAGAGAGACCACAAAGGAGGCAGAGAGTTAGCCCTTTGATAGCCTCCCACGCATGCTTCCATCTGATTCATCCCCTGAGAAGATCTTGCTTCTCCCTAAGGTGGTAGAGTTGTAGGAAATGTTCCCACAAAGCGTAGTTCAAGGCTCGGGGCCACCCAATGCCACATTATTTTGCAACTCCGTATTTTGCAGTCATGAGATCCTTGCCACACACTCTTCTTCCTATCATCTAATGCAGCATGATTCAGTGTTTATCTGTGAAGTGTAGCTTTGGAGGTACCAAAGGACAAAAGCCATATTGCTGTGATGTGGCTATACTCTCCTCTGAGCCACAGGTCCATTGTTATGGTCTCTTGAGCAGCCAAAAAAACAAGATGTTCAGCCAAACCCAGACCTCCATGGTAGACCAACATGACTGTGGAGAGCTATCAGTGATCCCGGCCTTAACTTGCTCTAACTACAGCTGTGTAGAAGCATCTTTTAGCTATGAAATGCTCTTTCTTTGGACATTCTGGGCTATTAAGTGAGACTTATTAGCTTTTACTCTCATACTTAATACTAGCTTTCTTTCCCCGTATTTGCATAGATTTAGAAAATTTTCGGAATTAAAAACTGGTGAGGTAATGATTGCTGTCCACTCTGGATTTAACAACTTTATTTGGAACCTAGTAAACCCCTTTCAAATCATGCATGTAAAATGTCATGCCAGTAAGGTTAAGAGAATTTGTACAAGACTTACATAGATCCTTGGCCAAGAGCTCCTGGAAATGGTATTCTTCAAATCAGTCCTAACACTGGCTACAGTTTCTTCTGGGAGTACCCTTCGGTGACTTCAATATTGATGAGATGATTTCAGGGCCCGTGGCTGACTGTGACATTTCAGATACTTGCTAATGAGTTGGCACCTTCTAAATAGCTTCTCTGGACATACTGGACTAGGAGAGTTGTAGGGTCTCAGGAATGCATCTACCTTCCTCCTTCCTGCATTTCTTGTGTGTGCAGGCTTGCCTGCTGTCTTCAACTTTAACACCGACTTTAGAAAGAGCTAGGTTTCATGTAAACAGGTGCATACTAAGTGTGGTTGGAGTGTGGTGAGAGGGTGGTGCTTACCGCTGTATCCATCTGACTATGAGTTGACTATAGTTTCCTCTTCTGGGCATATTTATGGAATTGAGTTTATAACTTCTGCCAGGCCTGGAAGCCGCGTTGACTTTATATTGAAATCATTTTTTTTAAATCGTTATTGTGTTTTTTGTGTATGTGTATGTTCATGCATGTGTGTGCACGGCAAATGTGTAGAGACACATGTGCCACAGCAAATGTGTGGAGGTCAGAGGAAAACTTGTGAAACCAGCTCTCTCCCTCCTCCTTCATGTGGGTCGCAGGGACTGAACCTGTGCTGACAAACTTGTATGGGGAGGGTTTTTTGTTGTTTTTTTATTTTTGCCTTTGGATGAGCCATGTTGAGAAGGATTCTAAAGCCCTTCTGTGAACTGATAACCTGGAAAAATGGCGCGGTGGAATTTATTTACTAGTAGATGGGAAAGAGAGGCCAGTGCCTTTCCCAGTCTAGCCTTTCAGTGATGACTCACAAGCTGGGGCTCTGAGGCATGGAAAGCAAACAGCAGACATACGAACACTAGATGCAGTTGCTTCCTTTAAGCCATAATAAACCAGGGCACACTGATGACTGAACTGCCTGTTTACTAGGTTGAGGTCAGGTTTTGTTTTGGACGCTTTCCTTAATTCTGATTGCATCTTATTATGCGTTTGTCATCTAAGAGCTTGCAGAGGAGGAGGAAAGAATTCATAAAACTGTCCCAACTATGATACCATTGTTCCTTGCTCTGGTGCCCATCCACGTTTCCTCCTGGAGTGTCTGGTGAGAAAGCTCACACTGAAGATGCAGCAGTAGTAATAAACAGGACTGCAGCGTCTTTCTATGAGGAGAAAGGAGTCCAAAACTTTCCTCAATGCCTTCATGGGACTTTGTCTCTGAAAATATTGTAAACTCCTCCCTCAGCCTTCAGCAGGGAATAGCAAAGATTGGATGCAGTAGACACAGGGATAGGCCCATGGGGCTTTTGTATTTCGCAGGCTGGGGTTTAGATGTTGACCCTACCACTTTGCAATTGGGAGAGCTTCTTTAGTGGGCACTCCTAATTGTTCTCACGTGAAGATACTATTACCTGTCCTAAAGGATTAGTTGGAAACTTTCATGAAATAGTGTGATAAAATTTAATGTTGTATTATAAATAACCATTTACTGTCACTTTCTATGAAACGTCTGTTGAATGCCTGGCTTATGGAGATGCAAAAATATACAAGAGCCAGTAGCATTCCTTGGAAACAAGCCAAGCAAGGGAAAGGTGCTATTTGGTGGAGCTCATTTCCCTAGAACACAGCCAAGGTAGGAAAAGGGGCATCCAGATGCATGGATTGGTAAAAGCAGCTCTCGAATGATCCAAGACAACTGTAATTTCAGATATCCCATTTTAGTGAGCAGGTAAATATACAGGTTTAGGGTTTGTAAAATATAACTTCTGTCCTTAAGAGAAAGAGAAAACTCGGCTCTGAAGTGACCTGCTTGGTAATATAGGGAGTCTTTGGCACACCTTCAAAGAAAGCAGTTTCCCTATAGTTGCTTCTGGTATTTACAATACCACTTTCAACTGTTTGGTGGTGAGTTAATTGAGCTCGGTTTATTCTGTAAACAACCGTGTTCAATATCACACACCAACCTTTAAAACACCTTATAAAACTGAGTCGTTGTGTCAACTTAATGGGGAAAGAAGCCCATTCATATCTTAGTGTCCCTTCCATCTTCTTCTTCCTCCACCGGTTAAGGCCTCAATCTCCCCACCCAATATTTTAGCAGTTTAGCTACACAGCTCGGAAGGGCCGGGTCCATGAGGATGATAGACAGAATCTCCTTTAGCCTGCACAGGTTTGCCCTTTGTCACTGGGGACAGAGAGTGGGGAGCAGAGGACTGCTGACTGCCTTGCGGCCTTCTCTCTGACTACCCCCTCCTTCCCGGTCCCTTCTCTGTCTGGAACATTCTCTATGCTCCAGTTAGCAGATGTGCATTTCAGCAGTCAGACCGGAACTCAAGTGCCAGCACTACACTAATGACATGTGACTTAAGAACAGCCTGTGTTTAAGAAGTCGGGGCTTTCTAGCCTCTCCAATGTACCTGATTTACAGCAAATTAAAAGGGGCCTTCAGCCCACTTCTATATGCTAACTTTATCCACTGACTTTCCAGAAACACATCCCATTTACCTTTGTGCCTCAAAGAAACCCCACTTTTTAAAAATAATTTATTTAAATATTAAAAATTTCCACCTCCTCCCCTCCTTCCATTTTCCT
>LOEQ01001135.1:189207-208790 GCA_001685075.1 Bramus lutescens | reverse complement strand
TCCCACCAGCAATGGATGAGGGTTCCCCTTACTCCACATCCTCTCCAGCAAAGGTTATCATTGGAAGATACCTAACTTTTGACTCTTTCCTCTGAATTCCTAATTTAGAATCTCAATTCCCAGCATCTGCCCTCCCCACCCCAGTTTCTAACAAAGCTTGTGAACAACTTCTTTTCAAAATAATGACCTAATTTTTCTAGACCCTTAATGATGTGAAGGAAAAAAATCAATATATGTCTTGCGTTCATAGCCCATATATTTAAAAAATGGTCACAATACTGCATGTGTTTCTGGAGGGGAAAGTGCCATTCAAATTCTTGGGATTGGCTCTCTCAATGGTAGGCCTATTAACTTCCAATTAATATTGGCTTTTTAAAGGTAGCCAAGCCATTAGGCCTTTGGTTTCATTTGTGAAATCGCAATTTTATTGGAGTGAATATGTTGTAAAAATGGTGATGTTGAGCTGGTGGTGGTGGTGCATGCCCTTAATCCTAGAACTTCAGAGGCAGAGGCAGGCAGATCTCTGTGAGTTCAAAGTCAGCCTGTTTTTCTACAGGGAGAATTCCAGGACAGTCAGGGCTACACAGAGAAACCCTGTCTTGAAAAGCAAACATACAAACAAACAAAAATGGATAATGAAGTTGGAGTGAGGGTGTTCTAGCTCAGAGCTTTGTTTGTAGTCATAGTGCCTTTATTCTGCTTAAATATAAGCGGTGTTACATAGTATTCTATTACACAGTGTTACACACTAGACACTATTCTGCATGTCTGACAAATAGAAACTCATTGGATCTGTCTCGCAATCTCAGGAAGTAGAGACAACTATTTTTAGAATTTACATTTATATATTTATTTACTATGTAAGGGAGGAGGGGCATGTGTGTGTGTGTGTGTATGTGAGACAGAGAGAGAGAGAGAGAGAGAACAGATGTAAAGGTCAGAAGACAACTTGTTGAAATTGTTTTTCTTCTTCCATCATGTAGGTTCCAGGGGTCAACCTAGGGTTGTCAGGCTTGGTGACAAACATATTTCCCTGCTGAGACATTTGCCAGCTTTGTTGAGATGACTATTATCTTCAGTTCACCACTGAGGAAATAGAGGCCTAGAAAGATCTAGTGACTTGGTGAAGAGCTTGCCGAATGCTGAGATTTAATCCCAGACAGTCTGACTCCAGAGTCTCAACTGGGAACTCTGACTGTTCCGTCTCTCTTTAAAATGATCTTAGGCTCCACTTCCCCCTTTGTACAATGAAGGGCTTGAAATGTACAATATCCCAATTTATTCCACTTTACACATGATGAGGGGCAATGATAATTTTAGGTTTGTGATTTTAGCCATAGCACCAGAATTTTATCATTTCCACCCCAATCTCTATGTTGAAGTTGTTCCTTTGGGAACCTCTGCTCTGTAATGGAGTTTCTAATTCAGTGCCCATTCTTTGGTCTCACAATAGAGAAATAGTGAATAAACTGGCTTTCCAAAACATGTTCTAAGATGTACCATCCGTACTACTACGTGTACTACGGTACTATGCCTGTAGTGCAGAGACTGCACTACACGACCATTCGCGAGCCGGGCAAGGGCCTGAAGATTTAAACACACAAAGACATGCAGACAGAGACACGGGTCATCCTTGAAACAGGAATGCCCCCTTTATTGTGTACCAGAGCCACTTATATATGGATCCTTGACTGATAGCCATGCCCTAGCCAAACCCACCAGGGAAACTACTCCCCTGCCATCAGGAACCCCTGAGGGTCTCCTGCTCAGAGTAGCTACAAACACAGGAAAAAGAAGTTGTTTTGCTCAGAGCAGCTGCAAGCATAACAATTTGTTTACAGGAAATTCAGGGTCTGGGTTCACAGCCCCCAACACTAAGACCCATTAATCCAGTACCATGCTTTAGTTTTTAAATTAACTTATAAGATCATAAGTTTCTTTATGGACTTTCATGTATGCCTTGTTTTCGTTGGTGCGACTCTCGCCCCCAACACCCTGCCTACGCCTGCTTGTCATCTTCCTCCCTCAATAACCCCTTTTAGTTCATGTGTGTTCTATTACCCTCATCGTCCTTGAAGATCTCATTTACTTTCTCATGAGTCATTTTCTTATTTCATGGCCTACACCCCCATGTGTTTGCGAATACATGAAAATGAAAATCTAGGATCTACATATAAGAGAAAACACAAGATATTTGCCTTTTCAAGTCTAGACCTTGCTTAATATACTAACATCGATTTCTCATCCATTCTCCTGTATGTGTCAATGATTTCATCTTTCTTTGTGACTAAGTATAATTTCCTTGTGCATATGCCCATTCTCTTTATCCACTCATCTGTTGAAGGATAACTAGGTTGGCTCCGTTTCCAAGCTATTGTGACTTAACCATCCCTCTTTCAAGGAAGGGTCCCCAGACTAGAACTACAGGAAGCATGGTATTCAATGCTGCATACTGGATGTACGAGAGGTACCTAGAGGTTCTACAGTTGGGAAATCCACCCAATGTTGACATGCAAATGCTATGCTACCATGGAATCAACTCTTTAGATACCATTTTATTTAACATCCCATTAAGTTTAGGGTCTAGAATTTAGGTTCTTAAAGACACTAGAGACAACTGGCTGACAACATTTTTAATCATCTGCAGATTCAAAGCAGATATATCTGTATATATAGAACTGTATAATTACTAGGAACAGGGGATTCATCTGTAAGAAATATTGCATATCTACTACACTTTGGACTCTTACCCTGGATGATTGTTTTTTCAAAAGCCATCTTTTTCATAGACATATTCATTCCACTACAAACTCTACATGAAGAGGTGTGACCCCAAGCCTTCAGGGGTCTCTTCCCTCACAGCCCAATGGCAACATAAGCATACGGTTATATTTTCTCTTCTTCTCATATAGTTCTTACACCATGGTTTTGTCACCTTTATTTATGGGAGTTTTCGCATGTCCCTTAGTTGTTTTCTCATTTCTATTTTCCTCTTCCTCTATTTTTCATGATCCCCATAGAAAACAAGGTTCAGGAAGAGGAGAGGTCATCAAGCCAACAGAACAATGTTTCCGACACATTAAGTATGGCATTGCAATGTTTCCACTTGCTGATTTTATAAAGGGCTTTCTTACTCCATTTGCTGGTCGCTGGTTTTTTATAGTGTATAATTCAATAAGTACATGTGCTTGATTAAAAATAAAGCCTCCATCTCAAAAGCAAGTAATACAATAAAGTGAGATGTGAAAGCCTCCCTTTCTCTGATTTCTAGTCTTCTCTCCAAAGACAAACACTGATAACAAGTTCATCTCACATGATTTCAGCAAGTTTTATTCAATTATCTCTGTTTGTGTGAATATTTCTCTCTCTGCCTCAGATTACACACAATGTTCATTTTCTTGCTGTTTCCTTGATTTGATAACAAGCTTCAAAAACATTTGCAATTCCAAATGAGCTACCCTTTCTTTTTATCAGAAACATATTTAAAATGATACAGTGTGTTAAAGCTATTCATAACAGGCATATATTTTTCCATTTTCTACTACCAACATTGTTACCTTGTATGTTCTTTTAGTCATAATTTGGCTCCAAGTATATTTAATGAGAAAATGACATCCAGCAGAGTTGCTGGTTCAAACAGCCCTGTGTTTTCTAGCTGGAAAGAAGCTTACAGATTGCCCTGTGGTTAGGTTGTCCCATTTATGTCTCTATCCCAGTTGGGTATTAAAGCCTTCTTTCTACCAACTTGCAATGATGTCTAGACATTACCACACTTTTAAGTTTTGCTCCTCTGGAATATAGGTTGCACAGGGCATAGCTACTGATGATAGCTACTGATTTGACGTGACAGCTATCATTTTCATCATGATTTGCTTTGCAGAGTGTAGATTTCATTCTCTTGTTTAATCTGCATGACAAACAGTGAGACTAGAGAATCAGTGTTCTTCCCATGAGGAAACTGAAGCCCAGAGAGGGAGAGTGACTTGCCTGAGCCAAGCTAAGGGTACAGAGGTTTACTACCAGGCTTTCTGACTCAAAATGTAATTGTTTCACTAAATTGTACTACTGAGGGTAAAGTGTGTGTGTGTGTGTGTGTGTGTGTGTTGTATAGGGAGATGTTTCAATGTTGAATCCTTCTTTTTCTTCCAACGAGTCTCCTATAATACCCCCCGCACTTGGGGGGACACATTCCAGCCTCGGGTACTTTTTTCTGTTCTTCATTTTAATTATCACATCCGTTATTATTCTCCATCTAACTCAGATCAGAATTATCATGTCGTGGCTCACACTGGCATGCAACTGGAGAATATGAAAATAAGAGGTCATGTGTGAAACTTGAGTGGGACTCAAGGAAGAACTTTACCTTCCTACCTTCCTGTATCTCCAAACACTCAGGAGGAGGACTGCCTCTCCCTTCTCCTATTCTCACAAACAGGATGACCTTGTCACAGACATCACTTAAGTTCAGGTACACTTTGGCTGATAGTACAGGTGAACTTTGAAGGACTTCTGAATCTTTACTGTTTTCTCCTTGTGACTATTAGTAATTTCTTGGAAATAAGAGTCACTATAGAGCTTTCTGTATTTCTAGTTATTGATAAATGGTGGATTGATACCCGCCATCTACTCTTACTTTCTTCTAGCATACCTTTCTGTAATCGAGAGAATGGAAAGCTAGAAAAGCTATATCTCCAGGCTCCCTTGTAGCTAGATCCTAATTAAAAATTGGGTTTTGTCAAATAAACAGAGCTGTGTTTTCTTGAATCTGATGTCGGGGATTTTCAGATTAATTGGTTTCTAGTTCAAAGAACATACCTACCCATTGTCATTCTTAAGGTTGGAAAAACTATGCTAGTTGGATGAGATGAACAATTTTATTATGCTGGGGTATACTTTAAAGTGTCTAATTTTAAGATTTCTTGTGACCTTTTAAAATTGTTTTCCCCCAGCTTATATATGTATTTTTTTAAAAAAAATCCCATCTGTCAATTTTATTAGACTCTTTGCTAAAATAAACAACCCTAGAATAGCTAAGAAACAAAACCAGGGTAAAAGCTTCCACCCTTTCTGTTGTCAAAAGGTGAGATCTTCAGATGCTGTATTTCCTGGGCTTTATAAGTGGATACATAGTTCCTAGATCATTTGCAAGTAAGTGATAGACCATATATTGTTGCTCTTTTGACCCGTGAAGTATTTACATGATGAGATGTTTTCTATTGGAACTTGGGTGCTCCTGGGAAGTTCTGTTCTTATTTACCAGCCATCACTTGTGCTTGATTTTTGCTTTGAGCTGGAAAGATACAAATGCCTAAAACCACACCTCACCGCAGAGTGATGAAGATCACAGTTTAAAAGAAATGAGGAATGGCAAGACATACCAGGTGTGTTTTTAAATCCCAGAAAAATTTGTCTCTGGGGATTCTCTCTGTTTCTTACTAAGAAAAGGATTTCCCCTTTTAGACTATAAAACATAGTAACAAAGTTTTCTTTTTCTTTTTCATTTGTAGATGGGCTTCTAGTAGAGACCTGACCTGCTCTCACTGTGGTTTTCAGGGATTCTGGTCACTTTTGTTATTGCTGCATTACTCAAGATATAGAAAAGAAAACAGCAAAAAAAATCCTAGAAATTTGGTGGGGTTTATTAACACGATAGGAAGTGATGTGTTCCTTTGGCTTAGAGTACAAATTAGACCATCCCTTTTCGCTAAGAGTAAAGAAAGACATCCAGAATCAATCTATCTCATCTCTCCAAGTGTGAATTTGGTGTTTCATGCCCTTACTCTGAAAAGCAGAGGCAAGAATAATAAAGGTTAGCATTTACTGAGTATCTTACTCTGTGCCATCTACAGTGGCATTTATCTCATCTACAGTGGCATTTATCTCATCTATTTTTACCTCCCTGTGAGTGTGATGTTGGTATTGATATCATTTTAAAATAGTATTTTAAATTTGCAAATCGAAATCGATCACCTTGTTGGCATATGATCATTGCACATAGTGCTTTAACCACGTTCCAGTCATGCCCACTACCATTCCCTTTCTCCTTCCTCCTCCGTTAGCTTCCTTAGTTCCCCAGCGTGAAATGCTTAAAAATGGACACATCAATGGCATCCAGTACATCTACAATAGTGTTCAGCTAGCACCTCTAATTCCAGAACATTGACATCACCCGCCCCCCCATACACACACAAATACAACCCTATACCTTTTAAATGTTCACTCTTATTCCCATCTCATTTTGCAACCACCAACCTACTTTTTGTCTTTATGTCTTTGCTGATTTTAGATAGAACACGTAGCTAGGTGCATACAATGTTAATCCCATTTTGCTTCTTTCACCTAGCATGTTTTTAAGGTTCATCCAAATGACAATATATAGTAATACTTTTGATTAAGGGTCTAGCTGGATAAGATCCCAACGATAGGCTGGAGAGAGACTCAGTTAAAAGTGCTCTCTACTCTTGCAAAAGACTAGTGTTTGATTCTAAACACTCACATCAGGTGGTTCACAACTGCCTGTAATTCTAGATTCAGGGAATCTGACCAAGAACCTGCACACATGTGAACACATGCATGCACGTGTGCGCACACACACACAAATAAACAATTCCAGTGTATGGGAATAGCATTTTCTCGTTAAATATTTACTGAGGTAACTTTGGGCTTCCTTTGACTGATGTGAATGGTACTGCACTTGGCTAATGTGTGTACGTATATCTACCAGTTTTCATATGTAAGAAAACTTGGTATGTGGAAATTTGCATAGCTGAGGTTAAGTATAGTAATAAGAGTCAGGGGTGAGATTAAAACGGGGTCTTCATGTAACAAACACATGGTGTGACTGGCTTCCTGTATCCACACAACAGTGCTTCCATGGACTCTGTCTTAGGAAACTTGTTTATAACAGACTGTCTTTAGCATGTGTTCCATGGCTGTGACACAATTTGGGTAAAATTCCTTTAATAAATCTACTACACTCTAGCAAATGCTGTCACCGGGATGCATCCTTCTTTAATCTTGATTTTCAGGCAATAGCTATAACTGACTTGAGTCACTATAGATTATTATTTTTCCAAAAGATTTTTTTGCAGTTTTCTTTTCTAAATTTTTGGAGTTGTTTGAGATTATAATATAAATTACAACATTTCTCCCATTTCCTTCCTCAAAACCTTCCCATATACCCTTCTTCACTCTCCTTCAAATTCATGAGCCCTCATATATGTATATATATTTTTCATACTTGCATGTATGTTTTCAGGGATGATTATTGGCACTGAACAACCAATTGGTGAACTCTTCCCTTGGGAATACTGCTCCTGCTCCAGGCTTCCCTCAGTTGCCTATAGTTGTTTTATATAAAGTTTCTATTTGACCTTCTTCACAGCCCTCTGAGGTGGGAGGGCTCAGCTTTAGGATTTGAATATCCAGAACAGAAGAAAACCTGGACTCAGGTACAGGAACTTGCTCAATTCACCCAACTTAAAGACCCACGAACCCAGGTTTTCTATGATTTTTTTCCATACTATCGTGCTGTGTTTCCACTAAATAATGCAAAGTACTTAGAAAACAGTTTGTTGCATACAAGCTGCCCCCTTTAAAGCAAAAGTCAATGTAATATATGAACGTGAGTTTAGCACACCTTTCCATAATAAGTATAATTGGAGAACTAACAGTAATACCAGTACCTAGATTAAGCATTATGAAAGTTCTCAACACTGATGAATAGACTCCTGTACCCCTTAGCTTTCCTCAACGTTTGTCATCCTTGATTACAGGTTCTTGACTATATTTAGGAGCTGTTACTTCTTTATCTTTTTAGATACTCCTCCCTGTTCTCCCACCATTGATAGGAACCATCTATTGTTTTCAGTTGAGGATGCTGTAGCTGAGAGGCACCACTACATCATCAACAGGAGCAGATACAGAATTCTCAACGCCTTTCTAGAATTTACCAATCTCCTTTTCCTTTCCTTTGAGGGATGATGCCACCACATTTCTCTCTGAGTATTGCCCAGTCTCCTGGTCTCAGTCTCATTACTCACCCTGGGTTTCTGATCTGGAGATACCTACCCCTTTCTTGGTGGAATATTTGCTCAGAGGTGATTATTTGCTCATATGGAGGTGGTTTCAATATGAACCTCCATTGATGAATGATGGAAAAAAGCATCTCTTTCCCAGATGGCTGATCCAAAGCCCTGTCGAAGGTTAGTATTGTTTCTATAGCAGCAGCTGGGGTGGTACTTACGTAGTGAGATTATAAATTGAGTGCTGAAGCTGTTTAGATTTTCCCAGAGGAGCTTGAAAGGCTGAGTTCTCCATTTCCCTTTTTATCTTGAGAGATGATTGTGTCTTCTGATTCAGATATTGCTGCATGTGAAAATCAACTCCAGCCTCATCTCCCTGACATTTTGTTTTTGAACTTTTGATACAGCCACAAGGCTTTAATGGTTCATTTAGCTGAAGATACAGGGTTTGTTTAGTTGTCGACTTTAGAGTAACATTCTCCACTAAGTTATTCCATTCTATTTTGTAGATAAAAGGTTTATTTCATTGACTAGGCTTAGAAATAGGCCATTATTTGAGGCCAAGGAAAAATAAGGAATTGAGGCTACTGCCCTTAGAGAGCCAACCTGCTGCCAATAGTACTGCTGTCTGCAGAGTTCCCGTTGTGTTCAGCCATGGGTAGTGAGGTGGGCTTCTTGGCTATAAACTCTGTGAGATTAAATGCACAGCAATTTCCTGAAGCTAAATTATCTCTAGGGGAAGAGAAGCTATTCTGGGGTCTTAAGTAATCTAACTTATGGATGGGCTGGATGTGGCCTTGGATGAGAGGCCGTCGTTTCTGGACCCTTGATCTCCGCATAATCCACTTAGGTTGAAGATTAAACAGAGACAAATGACCACAGCTTGCCTACTCTTCCTTTTCTGAGAGTGGGTACACTTGCAAGATAGAAGGCCTGAGCTTCTGCCACCGTAATTTCTAATTCTTCTTCTGCTCCTGAGGATCAGTATAGGAACGTCCCCCAAGGCTGGTTAGAATCTTGTAGAACTAGCAGAGCAGATTGTACGTTTGACAAGACTTCCCAAGTTTGTGGGCTGAGATGGTCTCCTGTGGAGGATGGCAATAGGGTGCATCCACAGAGTTCTCTCTCAGGCTCTTCCCCTGTTTAGATTGATTCAGAAGAGATGGAGTTTGTGCCAAGAATTTTTATTCAAGCAAACCTTGGTGATTCTTATTACCAGGCAGGCTCGGGAAGCATTGGTTTACAGTATGAGGCTTCGCCATGAGCATCCCTCCCACACTCTTCTCTCACTGAAATATTTTTCCCTTTTGCTTCCATGGCAGATGCTTATCGGGAGATGGCTCATAACTCCCAGACCTACCACTTTTGTAGACTCCAGTAATATTCCTAGCTATCGATAACTGTATGGCCTTGCTTTCCTGGAGATTTGGTGCTCAGAAATTAACACTCTCAGAAGCAGCCTGCAACTGGGGCCCAAGAGGCCCTGGTGTCTAAATGCCTCTCTGGAGGGCTAAATCTCAGCCACAACTTGCACCATTTCCCACAACTTCCTGGTGATATTAAACACCCACAGCTCACAACAGGGATATACTTGGCGTTGTACCCCTTATTGGCTACTTTTATTTACTGTCTTATTTCTTTATTGCCCTCCTAACTCACCAGCATTTTCTCACCTCTCAATAAACTACAGTCAGTTTTGTTATGGTATGACAAATAAGTCTGTAGAAAATCACCTTGCTATGCAAAAAGTATGCAGTAAAAACCACAGGGCTTATGGGACAAATGGGATTGGGGCACAATTTCTTGAAACTTAGTAAGACATAAAAAAAGATGGGAGTCTAATAAAATGGTAGTACAAATTTACATGTGTTATAAAGCTGTGTTATAAAAGTAGCACAATAAACATGGTATTTTGCCTAGAAAGAGCCCCAAAGGTAGCTTGTTCCTGGAAGAGGGCATTGGAAGAGACGCAGCTTGAGACTTGCCATGCATGGGTAAGAGGAGGGTCATCAGAAACCAGACAAGACATTGTAACCCCAGATAGAGATACTTAATGTCTATATCTCCTAAGGTAGACAGAGGTAGTGATAGGTGTTGAAGTGTGTGTGTACCTGTATTTTATAAATGAGGCTTGAATTAGCAAGGTGCACTTTTCTTCATTCACCTAGCTTTTCTTGCAGACAAAAGCAATATGAAATACCAAATC
The DNA here is from genome assembly GCA_001685075.1 of Bramus lutescens. Taxonomy (NCBI): domain Eukaryota; kingdom Metazoa; phylum Chordata; class Mammalia; order Rodentia; family Cricetidae; genus Bramus; species Bramus lutescens. The sequence goes on along the minus strand of LOEQ01001135.1, from coordinate 198,560 downwards.
ATTTCCTAATTTATCAGTCACACTAGAACAAATCTACGTTTTCAAAGTAGACAGTGCGGCAGAACTGCTAGTCTTTCTCTAGCTTCCTTGTTACTGGACTTCCTTCTGAACCTTAACCAGGAGGCCAAACAGTGGTAGCTTGACAGAGTTTTTATTGGAACTTTCTTGTGCTGGACAAGGCTAACATATAAAACACAAGTCACTTCATACCCACGTGAATTCAGCAGTGACCATGACTGCCTATAGGAAGTAGTAGTTTTAGACAAAAATGTCCCTGCAAGATGCCAGGTAATGGCAGCACACACCATTAATCCCAGCACTCGGGAGGCAGAGGCAGGCAGATCTCGGAGTTGGAGGCCAGTTCTGGTCTACAGAGTGAGTTCCAGGAGCCAGGGCTGCACAGAGAAACCCTGTCTCCAAAAACCAAAGACCAGTAACAACAGCAAAAAAACAAAAGTCCCTGAAAAAGGTTTTACACCCCTAAGCCACCTCACTCACTACCCATGCATTCTCTTACAACTGAACTCATTTGAGTACTATGAATGTGAAGCCATCTACCAAGTTTCTGGAATCTTAGTTTCCTACTTGCAATTTCTTGCATCTAGTTTGAAACCTAAAAACAAGTATCAGATTATTATAAACTGAAGCGGAGTTCTCTAAAAGCATAGCACCTTCATTAGAAGGAAAAAAATGAACATAGAACTTTGGTAGATTATTATTCATTTGTATTCAATGCTTCCCAGGAGGTAAAATTACAGCTGGGGCTTAGCTCATTCTTAATTTCCCATGGTAGATTGCAGATGAGTTCTTTCCTGTTCTACAGCTTCTTTGGTCTTAGTACCTGCTTTCTCCCACGTGCAGTTCTGCGCACTTAAGCACCTTATACACAGCATGCCTCATTTGTTAACTGGTTCTGCTTTGATTTCAAGTTTCTGTTTCCTACAGCCTTGATTTTTGACCTGGGTGTGCATGCAGACTACAAGATCCCTGCTTTTTATAATGTGGACTCAAGACCACCCACATCAGAATCCCCTCAAGGACTTTGCTACAAGCATTGCTACTTGAGTTCCACCCACACCTCCTGAATCAAATATCCTGAGAGTGAGACTCAGGGATCTGCCTCTTCTGCAATCAACCAAGTGATGCTTATGTGTACTCACTCGGTGTAGATACTCACTCATTCAAACCAGTAGGTCTCAGGCGTGGACAGCTATGTACATCTCTGGGGGTATCTGGCAATGTCTGGAGACATTTTGGGTGGTCACAACGGGCGTTCCTGGCGTCTAATGATTGGAGGGCAGTGATAGCACTAAGCATCCTACAGTGCATAGGACAGCACCACACAACATGGAATAGTACTGCCCTAATTGTCTGTAGTGCTGAAGAGAAGAAAACTGAATTCAGTCCGAAGGGATTTCTGTTGGGTCTTCTGTGCTTACAGAGCGGTGCTTTCTCATTATCTTCCTTGCTATCTCCACATCTGGCTGGTTTTGAGGCGACAAAATTTTTAGACTAGACAGACACGCACCTTTGGGGCACATTGTCAGCTTCATAGAGGTAGAATAAGGGTGGCTAGGATAATAGCAGACTCTCTGAAGGATGCTTTCGCTAGCATCACTGAGTTGAACTGTAAATCAGCTCCACACAAATCATCCTAGAGATTAAAGGTCCTGGCGTAGTTAGAGCAAATCACACAAATTTGGGAGATGCAGAAATGAGTTCTCCTGTTAGTGTGCATAAATTGTTTGTCGAACATCCTCAGTTTTTACTGCCTAAGTGGCATGTACACGATACAGTGACAGCTAGCCTCAGTCATTCCACTGTGCCACAAATGTTTTGAAAACTACTGATTCATCCACAGCATAAGTGACGATTCAGTTTCCGGCTCTGAAAATGCTTTGAGTCTATATAATATCACAATGGATATGTATCTTCATTAAAATTATTTTTCAATGATAACTTCTGACCAGATAATGCGCAAAGAAAGATCTTTTGAATCCTGACTTGAGATAGCTTGTAAATTCATGTGTATTTTAAAATGTGCATGTGTATATATTATAGCTTTATTGGTCAACCTCTTTGATCTGTAGCCTGTCGAATTTTTGAAAACCCTTTCAGACCTTTTAAAATTATTAAAATATGAGCAATGTTTAAATGCATAATAGCTATTGTAGATGTACTGCCTGATGCTGTTCTAAGCAGTATGTACTTATTTTGTTCAATGAATCCTCACAGAAACCCATTGAGATAGGGTGAACATTTAGGTGAGGTTAAATTCTCTGTACACAGAATGTAGCTGGTCATTCTACCTCTGGGACTCAGTCTGGATTCTTAACAAGGCTGTTATTATTGGACCAGCAAGACGACTCTGTGTGCAAAGACCCTTGCTGCTGAGGCTGACTACCTGGACTCTTAGGGTGAACGGGGAAAACCTCCTCTTTTTCTATGACCACCATATGACCTTCTCTGCTTCCACAACTAAACAAACAGAATGGAAAAAAGTATTATTATGCCTCAGATTTTTAAAGGTAATCAGCAATTTTCACTTCTAACTTGAATCATATGGAATAAACATTAAGATACTTTCATTAGAAGGGCTAGAATGTAGCTAAGCGGTAAAGTGCTTGCTTAGCATGCACAAAGAAGTGTGTTCAATTCCCAGAACCACAAAATGTAGAGTTGACCCACAATATGGCAATGTTCTTCAGCTAGTGTTATGCAGTAGAAATAGGATGCAAGTGACATATGTGTTTTTCAACTTTGAAGGAAACAGTTTTAAAAGACGCAGAAAGAAACAGGTGAAATAGTTTTAACAGTATGTTTTGTTAACCCAAATAAATAGAATATCTAAAATACAATTTCTACAGGTAAAATTAATTTAATATTATATTTTGTTAACCCAATATATCCAAAATATAATTTCCACATGAGATCATTCTAAAACTGTATCGAGACATTCTGCGTTGTTGTTTTGTACCTTTGAAATTTAATGTGTATCTTTTTGAGGGTGGGACTTTACAAAACAGGATTTCTCTGTGTACCCCTGGCTGTACTGAAACTTGCTCTCTAGACCAGGCTGGCCTCAAACTTAATAGATCTGCTTGCCTTTGCCTCCTGAGTGCTGGGATTAAAGGTTGCGCCACCACACCTGTCCGAAATCTAGTGCGTATCTTACACTTACAGAACATTGCAATGCAGTTTAGCCATATATCAAGATCTATATGTGATCACTATATTGAGACTTAGTGAAAACTCTTAGGCTTTGATAACTGAGTCTGGGTGAATTTTGAGGGGGAAAATGGTATTTTATAATCCTTCTTAGGGGATATTAGAGAGAAGCCTTAAGTGACTCTCCACATTTTGACAGAGATACACCTATCCAGATGGAGGCTTCTGAAAATGTGCACAAGCATTTATATCATTTGCATCTGTATCAGTTACTTCTCTTATTTCTGTGACAACGTAACTTACAAAAGCAACCTTAGGGAGAAAGATTTATTCGTTTGCTTGCTTGTTTATTTATTTTGTCCTACTGCTTGTGGGTGATGTTTCATCACTTTTAATTCAGTCCAGGCTCAAGGGGGGCGATTGGCTTACACACACACACACACCCATGCTCCCCTGATACATACACAGAGGAGGGAGAGAGGAGAGCCTTTCTGTCAGTGTGCTTGTTTTGTTTGACTGAGAATGTGAAATGGGTGCATAGAAAGGGAGAGATGTTTGATTTGTGTCTATGAGAAACCTTCCCATGTCTGGCTATGACCCAACTGTCCTCACTACCGTAGTGTGGTTTGGATGAAATATGTATACCACAGATGTTGTACTTCAACAGTGGGAATCCATAAACCTATAGTCCCAAGAACAAACAAGCTTGTTGAGTTTCAAGCTCAGAACTCCGACAAAAATCAACTACCTGTCTAATAATGGTACTAAGTACTATGAAGTACACAGGCTCAGCCTAGAAAAGCAAAGGTACGCCTGTTTCGTGGCAGACACCAGTCCCTAACTGCTGAATAAATTGTACAATGGAGCAGCCCGTGAGCACTCGTATGGACCAACAGGAATAATAGCTATGGAATGGCCATTTTCTGTTCATTAAATTCATGGGAGCAAATGCCTCTTCTAGAAAAACACGGTTATTGAGAAGCAGCATACTAGACGGAGAAGATCTTGAGTTGAAAAGGGTTTGTGTCCCACCATCTACCACTACTTAGCAGGGTGGGTCCCATCTCTCGGGGGCTTTGAGGTAAACGGGAAGTAGGACTAGATTTCAAGCTAGGATGAACAGTAGAATCCCTGGGGATTGTTTTTGAGTTTTTTAAGATGCTGATATCCAGGCCCAATTTCAGTCAAGTTTCAAGAATTTCCAGAGTAGGCCTGAGTTGAGACCACATGACTGCATGTTCTGTAATTTGTCTCTAAATCTCCAGTGCTGTTACATATAATTCAGCATCATTGCATATCCGGGGGCGGGGGCAGGGAGATGGAGTGATATCTGTTTCCAAACACTGGGAAAGAAAGTGTCAGTTGAAGTATGTCTTTTCTATTCCTTTTGCATTGATCTGGGCCCTAGATTCAGCGTTGAAAGTACAAACAAGATGCTACGTACTTCAAAAATCTTCATTTATACTGACTTACTGTTGTTAGGTGAATGTCAGAGATGGTGTTATAAATGAACAGTTTCTTATTTGGTGGAGAATTAGAGGACCGGGGAGAGAGAAATGGACCATTTAGGTGTCTAATTTCAAGTGCCATTTGCTTATAATGCACTTGTAAGAGAAAAAGGAAAAACTCATTTATTTTAATTTAATGTCAATTACTTAGGGCCTTCCTAGATTCAGGAGGGATTTGAAGTATGAACACAAGGAAACTAATATTGTGTGTCTCTAGCACTGTGTTTCGACAACTCGATTGGAAATGGAATGTTCTGGTAGGTCTCACCTATAGACTCCAGGGTACAGATTAAATAAAAGTATTTTGAAGGTACATAGATGTATCACTTGGGGCAGACTTGATAACAAAGGAATCTCAAACCTCAGTAATGTACAGCAGCACAAAACGTATAATTGGCAGTTGCTTTCTTGCTCATGAGAAATGACTTTCGTAGGTCTGCTGTAGTTCTACCCTTGGCCGTCTTCAATCTATCACTTAGGTTGGTGAGACCTGTCTATGCTTAGAACATCAACCGTCCAAGTGATAGGGAGGAGAAGAGAAATTGATGAATCATGCACTTGATCTTCATGCTTATTTGCAGAAGTAGACTTAGTTGCCCAAAGCAAGCGGTGAGGCTAAGACGACATTGAATTGAACACAGCAACAAGGCTCCAACAAGGCTGGGGATAATAATTCAATACAATCTAAAGTAAAAACCATACAAAAATAAAATCGACTTTAGCACGAGGGATGCTGCAATAAAGAGTCACAAGGTCGATCTTCCTAACAATGTGGCTACGTGGTTATCACGCAGTTGTCGTGACCTCCCCACCCCACCCCTCCAATTGTGTAATGAAGTTCACTTTCACCGTGAACACACTAAGCAAGAGTTCTTGGTGGGGGGAGGGAATTGGGAGGAGGGGAGGAGATGGAAATTTTTAATAATAATAATAATAATAAAAATCTAAAAAAAGAGTTCTTGGTGGAATATTGTAAAGGTGTTTCCTATCTGCCCGGCCGCGGTTGAACTTTGACCCTTCCAAGTCTTCCCACCTGCTGACTTAAGATGCTTGTTTGCTCTACTCCTGGATTTTCTTATGACTTCAACAAAGAACTAGGAGGGACCCACTTCTTCATTGTATAAAGAGGCCATGAAGAGTAGTGGTTGAGAAATCTGGCTCTTAAATTTGTCTGTATATAGGGTCACTTGAAGAGCTTTAAGACATACTCATGTCCTGGTCCTACCTCCATGCTGGAAATTCTGATTTAGTCAGTCTTAGGTGTAGCCAGGGGTTGGCTGATCCTAATGCAAACTGAGAACCCCTGTTAAAAGCAGCAGCTTCCAAACCAACTGAGATACTTGTTTAGAACTTGGCTTTCTGAGGCCAGTGTGGTGGTACGCACTTCTTCTCCTGGCATCTGGAAGCAAGGACAGGAGGATCAGGAGTTTGAAGTCAACCTCTGCTGTATAACAAGTTTGTGATCAGCCTAGGCTACATGAGAAGGTATGTGGAGGTCTCCAGGCTGTCTCTTCAAATAAAATTCAAGAGAACGAGGAGTAACTACCACTGTCGTTACTCTACTATTTACTGCTACTACTGGCTGGGGAACTGGCTCGGTCAGTCGTGTTTCCCTCACAAGCAGGGGGATCCGAGACTCTTAGAATCCATGTAGACAAGTCAGGCAGAGACAGACAGACAGAGCCTGTAGCTCACTAATCAGCCAGCTTAGAATATTTGATGAGTTCTGGACTAGTGAGAGACCCTCTCTAAGAGAGATGGGGAAAGGGAGAGGGAGAGGAAGAGAGGGGGAAAGAGAAGGATATACACCAATCCCAGAAGAATGACCGTTGAGATTTTCCTGACTTTTACTTGGCACGTGCCCAAACATGTATGCCTCTGCCTTGTGTACACAGACACACACACAGAGACACACACACACACACATGCACACACACACATGCACACACACACACATACAGAAGGAGAGGGAGAGAGAGAAAGGGTGGGGCTGGAGTTCTCTATTTCTCAGGTATGTTGTTTTTGCCTAAGTCACTTTATGTCTCCATGGCTTAGTTTTTCCACGTTGCTTGTGATGCTTACAGGAGGGTAGATAAAGCAACAAGAATTGTACCTTGGTCCCAGTAAGTGCTCAATAAGTGGAAGGATTTTCATTATTGTTATGGTTGCTGGGCTGCAGTTTCCTGGGCTGCAGTGATGCTGCCTGGAAAGACATACTGCTCTAATAGGTTGGCTGGCAAAAAATGACCATAAAAGCCATAACTATGATTAGACATGATTACATTTAGCAGTGGTCTAAGGTATGGGAATAAAAGATGCTCTTTGCTCTCTCTGATTTCTCAGGGACTCGCAGCAGGAAACTCTTCCAGAGCCCGAGCCCCCACTGCTCACTCTCCCTGTATCTAGCACAGAAGGATTGCTTTGGGGAAGCTTTTATTATGCTCTCCCTGAGACAAACAACAGAAAAGAGAAAGGTAGGAAGCAAACAACAAGCAGCGATTTCAAAATGTGTCTTTTTAATATGAACGAACAGGCTGTTTGGAAGCAAAAGGACCGACTTTGCCTGTCTTTCCAGCTGGACTGAGACCAAAAAATCATTTGCACATGCACCTCCACCCCCACCCTGACATGTGCCTCAGTATGTGTAAGCTTCCTTTCGCTGTGAAACAAAACACAGTTCATAAAATGCCAGGAGGCGGTAGGGTGGCAATCTTGAAAGAGCTCTAACATTTAACATTTTCTTCTACTTATTAATCATGTTTCTTTGTGGTCAAGGATAGCCTACTGGGACCCCTCACGCTACAGGGACTTCTTTTAAGGATGAGGGGAATGATCACTGGGGCCTCTTCCATTTATCTTCACTCACTTCCTTTCAAAGAAGCACACAGGGTTGTTCAGCCTTTTAAGGCTCATTTGGCGAGTGCTTTTCCTCTTTAGCGCTCAGATCCTGAAATACAGGTTTGCCCACCTCCACCCCTTTTTTCCGTTATGGAGTTTTTAATGATTTAATGAGAAAAATGTCAAAGCTTATATTTCTACTTCCCAGGTCTTCGCATACGACCCCGCAGGCAGTGTCAGTTCCGTTTGACATTTGTGAATTTATGGGAAGCCTCATCTTTGCCCACATTTAAAACTTGGCTGCGCCCAATGAATCCACTCGAGGGAACAATTTTGCAAGAGTCCCCAAAGGATGAGGCCAGATGTCCAAGCGAATGCCGCTTGTGTGCATTCCACTTTCTGTGGGATTTGGATGAGAAAAGTATTTATTCATTTCTGTTTTCTTTCTTCCACAAATATGGAAAGTGGGAATGTCTCCTGAGTGATGAAGATCTGAGAGCGGCTAATGAGAGCACACACAGTGATAGCCCTGCTGACTGCCAAGAAAGCAGGCTCTGTGGGGATTTGGGACCTGCTCTCAGGATAGCATGGATTGTTCACATTCTGTTTTGACAGAGAGGAAAATTGCCCCCTTTTAGGAATTACTTCTAGAAGTGTGGTTCTCCCTTTGGGCATCATGCTTATTGTCACATTAAGAGGAGTTTCCGGGAAGAGACAGACAGGGTGGATGGAATAAAATTAGCAATTTGTAAATGAAATCTTCCTGAAAATGACTGCAAAGGAACAGCATGTTGCCATCGATCCTAAATATTGCCATCATGAATTGAACAAGAAGTTCCAGTCCTAATCTCTTACTTAATGAAAATTATGACTTCAAGCCCGTTTTAGTGGTAAACGCCTGTAATCCCAGTACTAGGGAGATGGAGGCAGGAAAATTAGGAGTTCAAGGCCTGCATTACAAGTTCTGGGTCCGCCTGTGCTAGATAACACCCTGTCTCAAACTGAACAAAAGAAAATAACAACGCAAAAGAAAATATGATTTTGAAATAAAGAGATGGGAAGTTAGGGGTGCTTCGACTTCTTTTCCCTGAGATACATAACTTGCCCCATATTCTTCATGCACCTTGTATTTTAGGGCCTGGTTTCTGAAGGTGGAGGCCAGGAGCATTGGCATCATCAGGGAACTCCTTAGATGCATTACTTGTAGGAAACTTAAAAAGCTGCAGGTATTTCCCTGGTCCAGTTGACTCTGTAACCTGGAGTGGACACATACCGGAGCCCAAGGAGCACAAAGCTAGGGGCTGACTACATACTGAAATCTCACCATCAGGGTCACAACTGAAGGGCTGAACTCTAGAAGGTCTTGTTGGAGGACAGTAGAGGCCTGGACAAAGACTCCTCTCTTCCTGTCACAGACAAGCCCATGATTGTCCTAAGCCAGGCCTGAATGCAAGTCCAGTCCTGGAACCTGCCCTGCCCTTCTCACATCAATACATCCCATTCTCAGGAACAACTGAGAGTGAATGGCATTAGAATAGAGTGCATACATTTCTCAAAGAATTAGTTAATTTGTTTGTTTGTTTGTTTTTTCAAGACAGGGTTTTGCTGGAGTTATCAAGCCTGTCCTGGAACTCACTCTTGTAGACCAGGCTGGCCTTGAACTCACAGGGATCTGCTTGCTTCTGTTTCCTGAGTGCTGGGATTAAAGGCATGTACCACCACTGCCAGGCAAGTTAAAGTATTTTTAAAAACATCTTTGAAATTGTTTATTTACATGATAAATTTATAATATGAATACTTAGTTATTAAATGGTATATATATATGAGAGAGAGAGAGAG
>LOEQ01001135.1:122644-140324 GCA_001685075.1 Bramus lutescens | reverse complement strand
ACTGGGCCCTGCCGATTGCCCACAGAAATTGCTGTTATTTTCTTCCCTACTCTGTCTGTCTCACCTCCTCCCTGTTACTGGCTTTTCAAAGAAAAGCCTCTTACATCCAAATTAGCCTTGCAGATTCTGTTATTTGGAAGGACCTCAAATAAGATAAGCACCTCACAAATATTTGCCAAATTTTCGTCATTATCCATGCCCCTCCCTCCCTTTCTGTTGCTGTAAGGCCGTGATGAAAACCTTCAGATGAGCATTTTCAATGCCGTACCCTAGTTTGACATGTACAGGCTCTTTTTTTAGGTTCTTGACAACAAGGTTTCTTCAGCTGCTAGCTTTCATTAAACAATTCATTAGGAACAAAACTGTTTTGGGGAGAGACACAATGTTTCTATGGAGCCTAGGCTCATCTTGAACCCATGATCCTCTTGCCTTTCCCGAAATAGTGCCAGTGCGGGACTAGAAGCATGCGCAAGATAGCCATCTTTTGTTGGTTTGTTCTGCTTTGTGACAGGGTTTCACTCCACAGCCCAGCTCAGCTTGGAAGTCACAATCATACCGCCTCAGCCTCGAAAATGCTGCTATTGCTGCCATGCGCTGCCAGTTTCACAAATACTCAGTGAACACCTATATGCCAGTTGCTATTCTAGGTGGTAGACTTGTGTCAGTGAACAGAGCAGACAAAGCCATGCCCTTGTGGTCACGACAGTCTAGTGGGAGCAGGCAGACAACAAGCGATAAGTGTCCTGAATATATAAGTAGACAGGGTGTCTGAAGTTGCTACTGTGCACTGAGGAAATCCAGCTGAGCTGGAGCGCTCCATGGTGGGTGATGTGGGGAGCCAGCTGCCCTTCTAGCTAGAGTTTCCTCTAGCTTTTTTTTCTCTTTGGGTAGAGGGCAGAGTGTGGATGTTCCTGCCAGAGAGGTATCCCNATTGCTATTAATAGCCGCTGAGGGCAGAAAAGAATGTCTGTCTTTTCTCCAGACAGAATTGTCGGCTCATATTGACTTCTTTACTCATCACTGGAGTTGGCTCACAGCGGACTTTGAGTGAGGCATGTTAGGACTACCTGTTAGCGATTCAGTTGAACTTTAATGGGCAACCTTGTAGCCAGGACCACTGGAGTGGGGAAAGCCATGAGGAAATTGGAAAGCATGCCTAGTTCGAGTTTCCCCTGCAATTAAAAAGGAAGCTAATCGTTAGTTTCAAGGGCATAGGAAATTTGAGTTTCACCTGCTCTTGCCCCTTGGGGTCATACAGATGTGGCACTGGGACAAAGGGTTGGTCCCTAGGGTGCGACTGGGGATGAAGTTACAAGAAAGATGGGAAGCAGGGTACAATTTTGATATTTTGACCCGCACCCCATCTTCACAGTATTTAAGGACACAGTTGAGGTTGTCTTTGACAATGCCTGTTCCAGGTATTTCTTGTTCCTGAGGAAGAACGAGAGCACAGGAAGAGATCTGGACTAGTTAACTGTTAGTGAGGAAGGCGGAGAACCGGTACTCGGAGAAGGAATTAAAGTCTGGCACTAAAGGGTCCACAGGTGTTCCTAGGGAAAGAAGGAGTACGCAGGCTTGGAGAGAGGATCTTAAAAAGGCAATCAAAAAGATGGGGAGCCATACTGGAAGGTTTTCTGGGCATTGGGACAGGCAACCATGAAACAAACTGTATAAAGATATATGGAACTTGAATATACAAATGAGTCTTATTGGGACGGGGAGGAATTCTAACAGGTTGAAATGAGATCCCTGTAGGTGCTTCATCCTTTGCTCTGTGCTTTCTGGGGAATTGTTTAGGGAAACACGGCTTGACTCAGGCCTTGGGGACTCATAGATTAATTAGGAAGCTGGGATTTCTACCTTCAAGCATTGCCTCTCATTTTCCCCTCGTAACTGATGGAGGCTGGACCCCCTGTGAATGCTGGCAATGAAACACTTTGTCAGGACAACAGGCAACTGCATTTGACAGCTGCTCGATGTGGGACAGTCATTAAATTTTCAAGAATGTAGGCCTTCTATTATTTAGTGGCATTAATCTCCCTTCCAAAAAACGACCAAGAACGATTCCAGAACTGCACAGTAAGGGGGCTGCGGTGCTTTCATGGCTGGATGTTGTCAAAGGCCCTGTCTTCACACTCTTGATGTTGTGGCTGAGCTGGCTCTGTGAGGCCTGTGCATGTTAAGGTCAATAATTCAGTTGCTCTTTCGGGAGCTGTATTAAGGAAATTGATTTTTAAAGAACAAGATTTCATTTTTCATCCTCTTTCAGGCTAGGAAGTCCAAATCAAGATGGTAGCAGATCTGGTGTATGGGAAGGTCTCACTTTCTGGTTTGTGGATGCTGATCTCCTTGTGGCAGAGAGCAGAGAGGATCTAATAGTTAGGCTTTAATTTCATTCGATTCCCACCTTTGCCTCCTCTTTTTCTTCCATTGCTTGCTCTTGAGTCATTCACTACTTCTTAAATCTACCATGCAGGGAGCGAGAGAAAGAAATGTAACTGCTCTCTGTGCATGATGGCGCACGCCTTTAATCCCAGTACCCAGGAGGCAGAGGCAGGCAGATCTCTGTGAGTTCGAGGCCAGCCTGGTCTTTGTGGTGAATTTCAGGATACCCAAGATTATGTAGAGAAATCTTGCCATAAAAAAGGAAGCTCACATCTGCCATTTCTTTGGCTGCTTGGGGGCTGTTTCCATGAGAACCGTTTGGTGCAAAGGGAAGTGGAGATGCTAGCTAAAGGGAGATTTCAGGAAAGTCTGAGCCCATCCTTGTGTCTTATCTGTTAGGAGAGAGAAAACAATTGATAAATTTCTATTTTGAGAAAAGCCAAAAAAACCCTCTAAGGAATGAAGACAAAGCAGTGTGGTCATGTTCGCTCTGGACTTGAGCCAAGGCTGGTAGGATGTCCAGCTGATGGCTGGGATAAAGGCTGCTAGGAACTGGTCTCGCCATGACTTGAAGAAATGAGAGACTTTAACTGTTTTCTGGTGTGCCAGGGCTGTTTAGACGTGAATGACAAGATAGTCTTTGGCCTGTCAGTACCCAATCTAACTCTGCACAGAGGGATACCGGGAGCAGTGTGCATTTTGCCTTCATCCAGACTCAGAGGCAAATCCTGCCTCTGCAGTTTTTCGTATGGCTCAGGTCAAGGCACTTAGTTTCTGTAATTCCTTTAGCCATCCATAAGGCTGCACTTCCGGGCTCGGAGGCCAGCGTACATCTCCCAGGTGCACTGCGTAAGTCGCTGGCTATCTGCATCACCAGCAGGTNGTTCGTGTCCCGCGCCATCTTTCCATCCGTGGAATAACATCGGAATATTAATATCAATATTATTTTAGGAATATTAGTTTCCACGTGCTTCCGTTTCTTCCCCCAGTAAATGAAGAGAATAAACCTAGGGTCATATAAAGTGTGTGCCTGTGGGGAGGCATGCATGCCTGCACATGGCTGCATACATGATCGCTGCCAGGTTAAGAGAGGCTATAGCCAACCATGACTTGATCAGGATCCTGTGGATATTGGGCCCGTAACTTGGCTCTCATTGGCATCACATGGCAATGCACTTTTGAGTTAGACCTGATTGTGCTAGGAAGAATCCCAAGGTGCTTTGAAGAATATTTCACCAGGTTGTTTCCACATGTCATTTGAAGTGCCATCCTCCAACGATAACTCTTAAGTAAGCCACTAATCAATAATAGACAACATATTTATTGGATACCTTACTACACCATTCTAGGCTCTAGAGAAAAGAGTAAGATTCAAATCAGACAAAATCCCTGGCCTCATAGATCTTATATTCTAGGAAGTGAGAGGTGACAATAACTGCTGTGGAAAAGTCAGTCTGTCTGTCCATTTATTTGACAGTTACTGGTGGAACTTGTGATGATGTAAAGAGCTTTCTGACCTCCAGATGTTTAGACAAATAAATCCTTTCCACTTTCCGCCTAACCAAGGTGCCTTGTGTTCCAGATCATACAGTACTGTCATGTCTACTGGGGAGGGCACGAAAACAAACTACTTTTAGCAAAGATTTACACAGATGAATTTTATTGGAGCTGATCTGATGATTAGGGGAAGAATTTCCAGCAAATAAAGGACTCCGAAAGGAAAGGCTGGCTCTATGGTCTTCACATTATACCACTTTGTCCCACCTTATCCCATTTCAAGCCATAAATCATTGTAGAATTTTCCTGAGGACTTTTTTGTTGTTGTTGTTGAATTTGATTGAGGCTAATAGACCTCTAATGATGATTGTTTTTGTTATGTGATAAACTATAAATTGAATCATAATGAGTTTTCAGAGCAACATTTATGTAAAACTCTATTTAGGTGCTGGGTGTGGCGGTGCATGCTTTTAAACTCAGCATTCTAAAGGTAAAAGCAGGTAGACATCTGTGAGTTCAAGGTCAGCCTGGTCTGCAGCCTCAGACAGTGTCTCAAAACAAAAAGATGTTGAGGGCATTTTTAAAATAGTGATTATTGATGCAACTATGCAAATATGTGTATGTATGTGGTAACAAGATGTCCCCATGCATGTGCATTCTCTCTCTCCCCTACCCCTCCCTCCCTCTCTTTCTCCCTTCCTCCCAACTTCCTCACCCCCCTCTCTGTGTCATTCCCCCCCATGACTCTCCACCCCCACCAGCCCAGAGGGTTGGAAGTTAGCATACAGGAAACCCTGATAAAACAGATAAGTTTGTCACTGAGACAGGCAGCACTGTGTCTCTGTAAGGGGGACAGGACGCTTTCCTTTGGGGGTCTCATGGGCACTGAGGAGGGGTGGAGCTGCTGACTTTTCTAGATTCTCTGATTGGAAAATGAGGGGCTCAAAGGAAGTCAATCCTTCCTGAGTAATTGCATCCTGACACCCTTGAACTTCCTCTGGGTTTCGACTTTCACCCCTCGGAGGCTCCACGGAGGCAAGACAAAGGCTAGGCCATTCCTCCCCTGGGAAAGGAGGAAGCGAACTTGCTGTGTGGGGTAGCTGCCCCAGCCCACAGAAGGCCCTGCTCAGGGCCTGTGACTCTGGCTTCCTGGACAGAGAAAGCAGGTATCTTGTTTCGCCTTTTCCTCTCACCAGATGCTCCTGTGGGCCCCTCACTGGTCTTGGTTCCCCATCAGTTTCTACGAGGCAGTTGCCACACAGCGTTCTGTTTAGCAAAGGAGGTGGCACCAGCCGCAAATGTTAGGTTTGGCAGTCATTCGTGAATTTTATTCACCCACTCTGTCCTTGTAACATGAACAAAACTTTTTAGACCCGAGGCCACTAGTGGGGAATTGGAGATGTTGATTCATCAAGAATCAGAGAAAGAGTAATATTGGGAATGACAAGGGAAGCCTTGACTTTTGCTTCACACGGAGGGTGGGGTTTCTGTATGCTTCTCACAAACAAATCTCAGGCCTGAAGCCCTTGGGAGGTGTTAGGTGATGCTTGGTTGGCTTGGTTTGAAGGTTTAAAGATGGGAAGATATACTAAAAGAACAATCGTGGATATTATAAATGAATTTACTATTTATTTTGAATTTGGTATCAACTAGGTTTATTCGATTGCTTGTCTGTAATCTTTGTAATTATAAAGGTAGTGCAGTTATTTATTTGTAACAAGACATAATTAAGATCACCAATCTCTTATGCAAATTTTAAGAAGTAGAAACTAGCCTCTCTTCCATCCAGAGGAAATTATATACATGAGCTAAGTGCTAAGATTGCCCCTTTCTATAGATGAGCAAACTGAGACACAGAGAAGTTCTGTAACCTGCCCATGGCCATACAGCTAGGGCAATGACAAATAATGATTCATCCTTATTGTCAGTGACATGAACTCTTTCTTACATATGAGTGTGTGTGCACACATTTTCTTGTGGTTGTTTGTACACTAAACACAGAGGAAATGAGAATCTTCAAGCCACTTGGCAAAAGAGAGGTCAAGATTGGAGCTCTTTAGGACGCTCCTTTAAAAACCAAGGGCATTTGTTATCGGATAAATTTAAAAGCTAATCGAAGGAGCTTGTCACGCCTTTGCTACCAAACAACTATGTGGCTTGCAGCAAGTTATTTAAACTCTCTGGGTCCCAGATAACTTATCTAGGCAGAAAATGTACTAAAAAGTTACTACCCTCTAGAATCATTTCAGGGAGGTCAGGGCTGTGACAATAGGGTGTTGTTGCCTCTGTGAGGGAGAGAATAGCTTTCCATTTTATGCCACAGGCTCCCTTTTCTGAAGGCACTGAGTAACAATGGCTATAAAGAACATCAGAAGATAAGCTACTGGCCTCTTGATACCTAGAAGCCAAAAGAACCTGAAACACACATCCATGACGTGATTGGCCATTTATAGAGAAAGGATAAAATAAATAAATCGATCAACAGAGTCAGATTTTTTTTTCAGATTCTCCAGTTTAGCCACAAGCATCTCTCTCTCTCTCNTCTCTCTCTCTCTCTCTCTCTCTCTCTCTCTCTCTCTCTCTCTCTCTCAGCAAAAACTGATACCAGAAATCTATGACATCTTTAACCTGGGCCTACCAGGCCTCTTTAATGCTGCCTATTCACAAGACCTTGGGAAGATGACTTGAGCCACCCTAAGTCAAGGACTTCTGGGGCAGATCCCAGTGAGAAGTGTGATGCTCCTATTTCTGTGACCAGGACAGCAGGACAGCCCTGAAAACCCTGTCTTAGCTCTACTGTAGGCTTTATACAGCCTTACTCTGCCTGCCTTCTGAGACCTCTGGACTTGACAGGAAGGGAAAGGTATCAAAATGCTCTCTTATTGGCTGTGTGTCTGTGGCTCAGTTGGTAGGATGCTTGCCTAGCATGTATGAAGTCCTGGGTTCAATTCCCAGCATTGCATACACAGCACTGAAGTACACACCAGCAACCCCAACAACTGGGAGATAGGGACAGAAGGATCAGAAGTTTGAGATTATGGCTATATAGTAAGTTCAAGATCAGCCTGAGATGCATGAGATGCTTAAATAAATAAATAAGTAGCACTCTTCTCAGATAACCTACCTATAGTCACCTCCTAGGTTGCTGGTAGATTGTGGGAGCAGACAAGGGGCTGAAACACTGTATTTTTCAATATCCATTCAGGATATTGAAATCAGGATATTCAATTACTGATTTCATAAATTCAGATTTCCAGAAGCTACAAGTGTATTGACATCTATTAACTTATTTATTGCTATGTGAAGCAAACAGTTTAGAGACTGGAGGTATAGCTCAATGGCAGACCATGAATCTAGCATGTGCAAGGTCCTGTGTTCAATCACCAACCTCACAAACATATAAAATTCCCAGCCCTGTAAACATGTATGTTTCAAACTATAGCTAAAAATATGTATGTAAACATAGGCATGTAAGAATATAGTTATTTAATCAAGATGAGGTGCCTCTCATATGCCTCTTTAGCTTTAAAACAGGGTGAGGGTGTCTAATGAGTTGGACTTGAAAGAAAACGAGCAGCGCTCTCAGTTCATTATTGAACTGAGAGGTCTAAACCAAGGACCCAGTCCAGCAAAGAGCAGTTCTCTGTGCACACACTACAAGGTACTAGAAGCAAGTTCTGTACTTAGGGCCTTTCGGGCTGAAGTCAAGGGTCCACTAAATCTGCTTGGGAACTGATTTGTTAATTATTCGTTTCTTTTTGTGACATTTTTCGAGATAAACTTACTTGAGCCAGGCTCCTAGAAAAACCTTTTAAAATGCTAATTGTGCGATGGTGCGAATAATGTAAAAATGAGTCCTGTGGTGTGCTCAGCACTTGACTAATTAACAAGCAGTAAATGAATCCTTGCCTAGCAAGCTTTGCACCAGGCTGTGTGAATAGCAGGCAGAATGCTTCCTGGAGTCACAGCTGGAAAAGTTTGGTTTAAATAAATAGGTGCCTTTCCTTGATCAAGGAAAATCAGGAGTTATTTGGTCCTAGTGCTAGCTCATATTAAAATTGCAGACTATTAGTGGACTCAATTAAGCAGACATTGTTTGGAATCTTGAGTGGCCCCATGACAGGCCTGAGGATACAGGGCCACAAAGATAAATTCAGACTAAAGGGTATTTTTGAGGATTTGTTATTTGTTTTTATCTAATGTGTATGAATGTTTTGCCTTCATGTATGTGCATGCACCATGCGCATGCAGGTACCAGCAGAGGCGAGAAGAAGGTGTCAGTTCCTTTGGAACTGACGTCACTGGCTCCTGTGAGCTGCCATGTGGGTGCTAGGAATGAAACTCCTGTCGTCTTCTAGAGCAGCAAGGGTTCTGAACTGCTAGAGCCATCTCTCCAGCCCAGGGGAGAGTGTTGAAAGTTAATAATGTCACAAAAGTCCATGACAGGGAATCAAAGTCAACAGTGGAATGCCTTTTGACTTCAAGGACAGATGTTCTAGTCATCATAGCTTAAATGGTAAATATAGCTAATTGTCTTCACAATACCATGCCTGAAGGTAGAGCGTTCTAAGATCTATTCTTCCTGTTCTTTCATGCTGTCCTTACCGTGTTGACCTTTGTCCTTAGACTTCTTGCCTCACAATTGCAATACAACTGCCTTGTTCGAAGCATCATGTTCTCAGCTGGCAGAACTCAAAAGCTGTGAGCAAGGCAGGGACTGGGACAGTATGGTAGAAGCTCAGAGCCTCTCAGACATCATTCACCAAAACAAGTCACACATAGGTGCCAAGAGTGACTGTCAAGCCTGAAAATTCAATCTGTCTGGGCTACTGTTTTTCCAGTATCAGCAACACTAGGAAAGGACTTTCTTTAAACAATGTGTTATACACTTAAATATCCCTGCCATATAACATGTAGTATAGGAAGTGTTTTGATCCAGGTGCATTCAGAGGACAGAGATTGTACATTAGTTCTTGAAAAATGATGGAACCTGAGCTTTTAGCTACATCACCAAATGGGCAGAGGAGAGAATGCAAACAGGAA
The DNA here is from genome assembly GCA_001685075.1 of Bramus lutescens. Taxonomy (NCBI): domain Eukaryota; kingdom Metazoa; phylum Chordata; class Mammalia; order Rodentia; family Cricetidae; genus Bramus; species Bramus lutescens. The sequence continues at coordinate 131,399 of LOEQ01001135.1, read as the reverse complement.
ACCCAATATGTCAGATTATTATGTTCTTTGTTTTCTCACACTTCCTCAACATTTGTTCAAGCCTCTGTATCTAGGGAATCATTTAACTACTCAGGGATTCAAGATTTACTTAATGTTACAAGATGCTATGTACACTACTGGGGGAGAAGAAAAATCATCAGTACCACCCAGTTGTGATTCCCCCAGAGGTACAACAATCACTGACCAGACAAGATATACCCATTGGTGCAATGTTGGCACAGATGTTATGAAAGTAACCAACCATTTCCTGATTGTATCCTAGGGCCGCTTCATGAGATGGAATCCATGCCTGGCACTGTTAATGGGGGCATTAACCTGTGACTACATAGGTCATGGGCTCTAGGGGAGAACCTGCTACCATTACTCTGTTAAATGGGCATAGAATTTAATGACTCCTAATGACTTAGTACTATACCCATAGTTCAGTGCATCTCTCAATTTTTATCAGAGAAGCTTCTACTTGCAGTAGGCTGAAATTAACACAGAGATCATCTGTTGTTCAACATGTAGAGAATAAGAGACTGGGAAGTGCTCGGCCCTAAATGGGATAACTGTATCACACACACCCCACTAAGGCTCAGGGATCTTCTCAGAAGAGGAGGTGAAAAGACTGTAAGAGCCAGAGGTGATGGATGACTTCAAAGAAACAGTTTTCCAGTCACGACAGAGAAATGGGCTTGTGTGCACACATGTGTATATCAAATAGACAAAATGATGTTTTCAAATTAATGATTCTTGATGTGGGTGTGCAAAACCTGGGATTCTCACAGGCTATTGATTAGAACATAAACTGATACAATGTTCATTGGGGACAGTGTGACAATGCCTTCTTTGAAAAATACTAAAACCCTTTAATTCAGTAACTTAAAACCCAAGAATATATGCTAGGTGGGTAGTGGCTGATGCTTGTATAGAATATAATTAGTATAAAGTTGTTTATCTTGATGCCATTTGGATAAAAACTACTGAAATCAGCATAAATGGCAAGAAATAAACAATTTGTTAAGTGAATTGGAGTCCATGCATTTTAATATGAAAAATGTTTGGAATATATTCAGTGATGTAGAAGAAATAGTTGTGATATGGCATTATATAGTCTATAAAGCAACATGCACAGCATAGGTCTAGTTTTGTGCAAAAATAAATATCATACTTAGAAAAGAGTCTGGAAAGTAAAATACCAAAATGTGACAGTTATTATCTCTGGGTACTAGAAAAACAGCTTTTATTTTCTTCTGTGCTGCTCTGAATTCTCCCAACTGTCTTGTGCTGCACATGTAATGACATGGAAAATGCTTATAAAATTAAGAGATAATATCAGGTGAGAAAAATTACCAAAACAGAATACAAATTGGCTTCAACTATGTAAGAATACACATGCATCCCAAGAGGGAAAAAAGAGGCTGAAAGGAATTATTTCCAAATCTTTTTTGCAAAACATTCTTTCTGCAGTGCTTGGGATGGAATCCAGCATATTATGCATGCATGCCAGGCAAGTGCTCTAGCAATGAGCCAATTCTTCAGCTCCTCCAAATCTTGTCAGTAATTTTCTCTGGATGGCGACATGATAGATTACTGTCATTTTCTTCTTTACACTACTTTGTATTTTTTGACTTTCCCATGACTAGCTTATATTATTTTTATGAGCACAAAAAGAAAATGACCACCAACTAAAACCCATAGAAAGAAATTGTCTTGAATATGTGTCACATGTGATCCTTGGTTCTCATAGATGTCAACAAAACATTAAGTCTGAGGGCCTCAGCTTCTTGTGCCAGAGCTGGGGAACCATTTGACCTGTGTCGATATTGATGCTCAGAGTTATTTCTTTCCTCTCCCAAACAGCAAGGCACACATTGTGAAAGATGCAGGGACACAGATGGTCAGAGTTACTGTTAATGGGGCAAGTGAGTGAATTTCACCAGTGTAGAAAAATACAATGGAACCTGTGCTCAGGGTTGCAGGAGGGCAGACTGTCTTTTGTAAACTACTGAGCCAATAGGCTCCTCTGGTTGGATGCATGGAGCTCTCTGGTGGCCAAGAGGTGTCAACGCAGTAGTTTCTACACTTCCCAAACCAAATCCAAGATTCAGAAGCCAAACCAGCACATTCAAAGGCCACTACCTACTTGTAGATTAAATTTCAAGCCCTCATAACCGGTAGGTAAACTTCTGTCTCCATTATCCTTATAAGTATTTTGTATGAAGATGGAATACTCCACTCTGCCCTTTAAATTACAGGTGGAATAGGAGCTCTCTCAGCCTTCATGCCATGCCCAAATCACCTGACTCTGCTTTGTTTTGTAACGCTGCTGTAATATATTGTTTGACGTGAGCCAACTACCATGAGACTCCCAATCACACACCTGTCTCGTGAGTCCACAGAGGGTGAAAGACTTCTTCAGTTAAATGCCTAGTGGATCATCATAGCATCACAGAATTAAGTGGGGTGGGGGGAAGCCTTAGTAACAAGGAGACTGAGCTCCAGGTAAGCAAAGCCAGAAGTCTGAAAGATTTGCTGAACCAGCAGTTAAATACATTCCAGTCTTCAGAACTGAGGGCATTGGGTCCCTCCATTTCCCTCAGGCTGTCTCTTTCTGGAATAAACAAAACCAAATCATAACCAAGTTTCAGACTTGGCCCTGGGTAATCTCCTATGTCTCTATGTTTGTATCACACTGTGACTTTAGCTCATCAGATGGGGTGATCAGCCAATATATGTGTTGGGGAACCCGTGTACCGTGTATTTATAATAGTATGCACACCTAGTTACACAGGGATCTCTAACTTTTCATCTATATATGGTCCATACTCTCAACCATATTGTAAATTCCTTGAAGATAATCTTGCATGACTTCTGAGGTCCAATATAATGTTACTGAGAAGTGTTGGAAACAGCAGCCCAACTCAGATTACTTTTTTTTATCATCCACAAAGGAAAATAATACTTGATTTCTTGGAGTCTTAGACTCAGAGCTTTGCTTATATAATATTGTTCTACTTTTAACTTTTGTGGAGCACTGGCATTTAAAGAGACCTGATGATTAGTGGAAGCTTACCCCTTGGATATTCTAGAGTGTCCCATCTAGAGGTAATTAAGGGGAAGAAAAGAACTAAATTGCACTCCCAGCAGAAAAGCCAGTGGTTTGGTTATATTTATTTTTGTTGGAGCCAGTGTACTTAGAAATCTATTCCCTCTGCCAGGTCTCACCGGTCACAAAGGTAACATATGGCACTAAAGAACTCTGGTAAATGTGGTTCTGAGGATAAACCCTGAAATGCTCTCTAAAGCCAATATGAATGTTCTTATCAGATTTATACGTGTTGATGATAAGATTTTAAAATTTATCACTTATATTATTTATGATTTTGTATATATGAATGCTTTGCCTGAACATATGTATGTACACTGTATGCATACCAGGTGTCTAAGGATGCCAGAGGAGAATATAGGATCCCCTGGAACTGGAGTTACAATTGGTTGTCAGCCACCTTATGGGTGCTTGGAACCAAATCTGAATCTTCTGCAAGGATAACCAGTGCTCTTAAATTCTGACCAATCCTTACAGCCATTAAAATGAGCTTTAAGAAGAAAACATATGCAAGAAATAATTTAAAATGGCCCTTAGGAAATAGTCACATGAAAAGGACTTTAAAATTAAGTGACTTCTTTATTTTTCTGTGTTATTTTCTTGTATTTCAGGGCTAGCCTTGAACTCACTATATAGCCAAGAATGACCTGAATTTTCTGATCCTCCTGTTTCTACTTTCCATGTGCTGAAATTAAAAGTGTATATGACCATTCCAGCTAAATTACTTTTAAAAATATTTATATTATTATTTATTTTTGTATATTGTGTGTATGTGCGCACATGCATGTCTACCTGGATGTCAAGAAGGCAAAGAGAGAGTTAGATCCCCTGGAGCTGCAGTTATAGGCAGTTTTAAGTCAGCTGATGTGCCGGCAAGCAAATTCTGGTCATCTTCAAGAGCAGCAAGCATTCTTAAGTGGTGAGCCATCTCTCCAGCCACCTAAATTATTTCTCAATATTGAACTGAGTCCCTGGCTCCCTGATTTCTTCTGTTTCTAGGTGCCCCTGGATTCCCAGTGGAAGATACATGCAGCTTTCATTAGCAATGAGTTATAAACCTCTTACATGGAGATTCTGTGTAACTTGTTTCTGTATGTACAACCCATGATTCACAAGGGTTTTAGATGGATTCATGGTTGGACACACTGATGGAGGGGGGAAACTGACTTAAAGTAGAATGCATGTGTGTCTTTGTATGCTAAATTGTTTTCCTTTTCAGTCTCTATTTATATACTACTCTATTTTTATTAGAAAAATCCACTAAAAAGAGTTTACTGTTTATCAGTTAATGTACCACTGAGAACCTATTATGTACCAGATAGGGTAACAATGCATCACATTTTCATGCCATTTAATCCTTACAACACCTCTATGATGTAGGCCTTATTTATTAATGCCACTACACAGATAAAGACATCCAAGCTAACTCTCCCATGTTCATAATTTCTGTAAGTCTACACTTTTTTCTTGTGAACCAAGCAATGTGTTTGTTCATAGTGAGAATGCTCATTCCAGTGTAGAAATTAGGTAATGGCTTACCACCTCAAAGACATTTCCAAGAGACAGATATTTACTAGAAAGAGGAGAACCCAATGGATGGTTACTAGAAAGAAAAGAGTCCAGTGGAATAAAAGGGAGTTTGCTAGATGTTACAAAGAAAGGTGACAAGCAAAAGAAGCCATGGAACAATGAAGGGAGGAGAGAGATGCCTGGTGGTCTTGCATTCCATCCAGGTAGAATTCAGGCTGAAGAGCAAGGAAAAGGCAATTATCTAGCTGACTGTGGGTAGCAAGGGGGTTAAAACTGATAGCTAATTTGAGACATTCCTAAGTTGATTTATTCTGTTTCTACCCTGTCTGGAGTACCTCTGGGATCAGGTTGCTCTATCTGACCATAGAAGCAATCTCCATTAGCAAAGTCTCAGGTACCTTGGAGGCAGTAGAGGAGATACATACGTAAATTTTTTCTGTTTTGGCCACCAACTCATGAAAAATGACACTGAGACTTATTAATTATGAAGGCTCAGTTTTAGCTAAGGCTTGTGTCTAACTAGCTCTTATAAGTTAACTTAATGCATATTTTTAAATCTGCATTCTTCCATGCACTCATGACCTCATCTCTGTTACGCCCATCCTGATTATTCTATGTCTGGCTGGCTACTCTGTCTTTCTTCTTCTCAGCTTCCTCTCTATCTGGAAATAGATATTGGCTATTCAGCTTTTTATTAAACCAGAATGGCATATCTTCAAAGTGTACAAAAAGATTATTCCACAGTGCTTCCCCCTTTTGTCTAAATAAAAGGAAAGGTTTTAACTCTAACATAGTAAAACTATGTACAATAAGAACAATTTTCAGGTAAAATTACATTTACAATGTCTAGTCCAGTCCATTTGTATTTGGAAAATTTAGAGAAAATATTCCATTATCTATCCTATCTTAGTCCAAAGTTTTGTACCTAATTCACTTTCTATCATGATTAAGGGAAACTGTAACTATCTAGTTTTCAACTCTATCAGAGATCCAAGAAGGATATATTACCCGAGTAAGTGGAAAGTGCAGAACAAGCAACACCCAAAACTGTGAAACAACAGAGACATCTGGCTGCCTGGACAGTATCCCAGGGTTTCTCTGCAATGTTAGGGCATCCATCTTCAGCCTATAGACCTATAGATATAATATCTGACAGATTTTTTTTCTACGAAGTAGGAAAATGTTTAAGGATTGTCCTATCTTCTCTTGGCAAATTTGGCAGTCACATTTTTGTGTGTTCTACTGATCTAGTTAGGACAGCATACTGTCAGCAGTCAAGGCAAGGGAAGTATCTTACCCAAATTGCTAGTTTTGCACGTTGAAAGCAAACTCCACACAGAAGTTCTTCAATGCCCATCATCCTTTTGTGAAGTGGATTGGTGCTGCCAGGAGCAAATGTGTCTCACTGTCATGAAAAGCCTTATGCTTTTATAACATTTTAAACACCATATTCTGTAGGTCTTTGAAGTGTTTTAAGATCACCTAACTAAAACATATCTCTGACCTTGAAAATATACCTACATGACTATAAATTTGATTTTTATAGATGATTAAATATTAACCTGTGATTCTTTATTCAGCTAAATAGCTTTCAAGGACTAAAATTTTTCATTTTAAATGAGCAGCATAAGTACAACATCTTAAACAAGAATAGAAACATTTGTATCAATATCCAAAAATCCATAACAATGTAAAATATTTTAGACTAGTGCTTATTCAAGAGTGGACTCAACAATCTACCCTTTTATTTCATCATTTCTATTCTATATCCCCCCACTTTTCTCTTCAGATAAAAATCCCTGAATTTAATCTTTGTTTAGTTTTCTTGTTATTGTTGACCATTACCATTAACAACTTACAACAACCCCCCCTAAATGATGACAAACATCTATAATCCATTGACTCACCAAAAACCACCCACCTAACCTCTTGGGAATGTCAGTGAAATGTTCTCTAGACTAATTCCTGTTGTCTGGGGGCAATGATATCTTTGGGACACCTTGAGAAAAATTGGGATAATGATCAAATCCTGGAAAAACTAGCCATAACATTTGTTGTCCAGTCTCTGTGCATTGAGAAAGTAGAAGGCTTATCAAAGCTAGAAAAGTCTGTGAGGCTGGGCCATCTCAGCCAGCAGCTTTGAAGCTGTGGTGGATCTAGAACACTAAGGAAACTGTAACAGAGGCACTTTGGGAAGCTGGATCACTTGGACCATCCATTTCCATTGGTGTCTGGTTCCCTTTCTCTGAAAACATAAAATTTTCAAAGGTAGCATACATATCTACATTAAAGCAAGTATGGACTTGTGTTGTACACAGGCCAGCCAAAGATGATTTTTTTTTGTTGTTGTTGTTTCTTGTTTGATCAGGTAAAACATATATCACTTATTTTGTAGTTTTTCTAGGTCTATTTCTTTATGTCTGTAGCCAGGTTTTTCAGGGGTCTCCCTCAATCAAATTTGCTTTTTGTTTGTTTGTTTGTGTTTTTCGAGACAGGGTTTCTCTGTAGCTTTGGAGCCTGTTCTCGAACTAACTCTTGTAGACCAGGGTGACCTCGAACTCACAGCAGCTGCACACTTACAGTGTTCTCTGACACACATGAGCCAAATCTTAAACTTCTATGCAGCTACAGTGCAGTTCAGCTTAGCGCATGGCACCGGTGGCTGGTACTGGCAGCAGGCTCCAGCCCGTAGGCAGCAGCTGGTAGCCCTGTCTTTGTACACCATTGAGGCCACCTGAGAGACCATGGCCTCCTTTGACTCCATGTTCTGAACCTTTCTTTCTCAGGTCTTATGTGGATATACATGGCTGGACGCTGGGTGCCATGTGTAAACAGGTATTTCTTTTTGAGCTTTCAGCTCACAAAAAATGACATGGAGACTTATTATTAATGATGAAAGTTTAGCCTTAGCTTAGGTTTGTTTCTAACTAGCTCTCATAACTTAAATTGACCAATAATTTTAAATCTATCTTCTTCTACTTGATCATTACCTCATCTCCATTTTGCCCATCCTGCTTATTCCACATCTGGCTGGCAACTCCACCTTTCTTCTTCCCACCTTCCTCTCTGCCCAGAGATCCTGCTGAGCTATTGGCCATTCATCTTTTTATTAAACCAATCAGAGTAACACATCTTCACAGTGTACAAAGAGATTATTCCACAACCGAGAGCAAAGTCAAGTCTGTACCACTGGCTTGTTCAAGGGCCAGAAAAGGAAGCAAAGCAACTAGAGACATGGACTCTTTCTTGTATGCTTTATTGACAGGGTGCTTCCAGGAGAATTGGACAAAAGGGAAGCAGGCTGGGGCAAGGAGAAAGATCTAAGCAAGCTGTAGTCTTAGCTAGAAACTAGTTTGGACATAATTTCACTGGAGCAGGAATTGCACCACAGTGGTAGTTCCACACTGAAACAATGGGAATAACCTTTTCTGGCAGCCATTAGCTGTGGGCTGCCATTGGAGAAGGAGGTATAACTTATGAGTTAGGTGACTCTCATTGGCAGGGTTAATTATCTAGAGAAAGGTTAAGTTGTGCGCTGACATTGGTAACTAACCCTCATAGCTGCTGAAGAAAAGGATGTCAGCCCAGTTAAAGGATCTGGGTTGGGGCATCAGCAGCATCCACTATACACATCAAGCTGTCACAAAGGTTCCTAGTATCATGGGATGTATGCAAAACTTCTTCAGAAAATTTGACTCTCCTTTATGTAGAATCTCGACAGGTAGTGATAGTTTACACAAAAGTTCATTCTTTGGCTCTCAAAAGGGAGGACTCTTACCATGAGTTGTCTCTATTTTCTGGCCCTTCTGGGGTACTCCCTATGACAGTTGAAACTAAACAGTTTTGATGAAGTCTAGACTAGGCTTTCGCTTCAATGACATTTAGTTCCCTTTAATGTAGGACAGTCTCTCTCATGGCATCTAGGGTGTATCTGTCCCCACTTTTTATTTCTCCTCTTAATTCATATATTCCCCCACATCACTTCTAATGTTCTGTCCAACCTTTCCCTCTTCAGATCCTGTTAAAATTTAACTGGGAGAGAAGGTTTAAGATTTCTTTGGGTGGGCTGGAGAGATGGCTCAGTGGTTAAGAGCATTGCCTGCTCTTCCAAAG
>LOEQ01001135.1:109963-120200 GCA_001685075.1 Bramus lutescens | reverse complement strand
TGCCCAGGAGTCTGTTGGAAGTCCAGAATTCAAGTCGAGAAGAGCGGAATTAACTGGCTAGTTGCCACGGTAATATTTTCCTTCCCAAGTAAGAATGCTACCTAGGAAATAAGTTTAACTCACTTACTTTCTTATCTCATCATCAGTCTCCTTAAGAGCAGTGATTGTTAAAAGACACTTTAGGTGGCCCCCTGCCCTCCAAAGAAAATGTTTTTTTCTTTGACAAATATGTGCGTGGTGCCCATACACTGTCTTTATAATATTCTGTGTTGAAAATATTAGCAATTTGATCCTCATAACAACCCTGTGACCTAGGTACAGTTTTTATCTGTACTTTAGAGATAAGGGCACAGAGGTGAGAAAGACTTAGTGGTTTAAGGGTAATACCATTTAGGACTAAAGCTGGGGTTTGAACCAAAACAATCAGCCTATTTACTTCAACATTTTTGCTCAGCTGACTCTGTGTTCTTTCCCTAAAGAAAATTTGGATATTATGTTCTTTCCCTAAAGAAAGTATGGGTTGCCTTTTATAAATTGGTATAAGCACATATAGAAAAATGCACAGATACTAAATGTATACAGTCCAGTGGATTTTCACAAGCTGAACACTTGGGTACCTGAAATTATGTCTCCCAGAGAACTAAGAACATCATTGCCCCCAGAAGAGCACATTCACCTCCATATTTAAGGCAAAGGCCTTGTTCTGACTTTCCCAGCATGGGTCAGTTTGAACTACTTAAATTTTTAAAAACAATTTTAAGTTTTTAAAAATTTTTGTATTAGTAATACCATATAAAATGCCTTCTTCTGTGTCTGTTTTTTTTTTCTTCCCATATTATCCTTGCCTTGGGTAGAGTTCAAGTTGTTTGGGTTTCATTATTGTATAATATTTCATTTTGGACCATATCAGAATTGGTTTATCAATTATATTAGTGATAGATAATTTGTTAATTTTCTAGTTTGAGACTGTACTAATAATGCTAGTTTATATGTATTTTGGTGTCTGTATATTTCAGTTTGATATGCTGTATGACATAAATATGTTCATCTTTAATTGGTAACATTGTACAGTTTTCCAAAGTCAGTGTCATAGTTAGCAATCACACCTGTAGTATCTGGGAATTCCAGTTGCTCCACACCCTTGCCAACACTTGGACTTTTTATTTTTATCCATTTTAAAAAATAAGTTTTAAGTTTTTTAAAAAAATATTTTTTATAAAAATAAGATTGAGAGCTACTGACCACAGGTCTCTTACTCAAGAGGGCACCAGATCTCATTATAGATGGTTGTGAGCCACCATGTAGTTACTGGGATTTGAACTTAGGACCTCTGTAAGATCAGGTAGTGCTCTTAACCACTGAGCCAAGATGGCTCCAGTCATCAAAGGCTAGGCTCACAACCAAAATAAAATAAAATAAGAGAGACATACATGAATCTAAATAGGAAGAAGAAAAAGACAAGATCTCCTGAGTAAATTTGGAACATGAGGGGTCACAGCAGAGGGTAGAAGGGGGAAAGGGAGGAAGGGGAGGGGAGCAGAGAAAAATGTATAGCACAGTAAAAACAATAAAAATAATTGATTCAAATAATAATAATATGAAGTTTTTACAACAGCTTTAGACTTACAGAATCATTGGGCAGAAAGTGTACAGAGCTCCATGTACCTTACATCCAGTTTCTCTTACTATTGGCATCTTATGTTAGTATAGTATGTCTCTTACAATTCATGAGCCAGTATTAATACAGTATCAGTCATAGTTTTAAAGACATAGTTTCAAAGACACTCATTAAATGAATGATAGTGTTAATGTCTTCTACGTTTGTCAAGTGGAAAACTGCTAGGGAAGAGTTTCCCTTCATTATTCAAATGGACCAAGGTGGATTGATACTTCTAGCACAATTATTTGCTTTAACAAACCCAGAAAGAACCATTAGATGATGCAGGCAGATGGCTGCATGGTATAAAAGCTTTGTGATGATCATTGTGGATCAGAGAGTTTCCAAAGGTAAACCTTAAAGAATATGAGGCTCCTGTTAAAATGTCAATGTTTGGATTCCATTCCTCACTAAAAAATCAAACCTCTAGGGATACAGGCTATGAATGTACCATTTTGAGAAAAATAAAGTAAAAGAAAACCTTCAGGTAAATCTAATGTACTCCCCCAAACTGATAACCTCTATTCTCTTAGAAAATAATAGCAAGATCTGTAAAGAATACCTATGGCATATTAAGCCCTTATGGGTACGGCATTTGGATGAAGGGGTTGGCAGCTAATACAAACACACTCATTTAATTCTTTTTTTTTTAAGTGAGACCAATGCTCTAGCTTCTCTCAGCTAACGAAGTACCTTAGTTTCTGTTTTAATAATAAAAAGGTATGTACATTAGGAAAAAGCCTGTCAAAACCATAGTTCTAAAGACTGTCAGGTCATCTTTCCCATGAATTTGGGGTAAAGGGTTACACACTGGAAATCTTAAATGACGCAGCTGGTCCTCCGTGAGTGAGGAAGCAGAGACAGAGGGAGTTGAGGTCCTTGGCTCCTTTGAGATCTGCAGAGGAGTTCTAATCTTAGATAGGGTGTGGAGGACAGCAGGAAGAGATCAGTGAGTAAAATACTCCAATGGCAAATTCCAGAGAAGCAGCAGCCAGAGCTAAATGGGACAATAGACAATACACATTCATTTAAGACATCGTCTATTTAGTGGTATGTTTGTTGAAATAACCCTTTGCATTCTAAAAAAAACATGGGGGCGCAGACCTCTGAATCCCTTCAGGAAACTACAGATTCCTTGGAGGGAATAATGGTAGCCCCAAATGGGACTTTAATAACAAAAGGCAATTATTTTTAGTATTTTCCAGTAGATCTCAGCTGTCTGGTATTGTCAGGTTCTATTTGTGGAGAGGGGGAATTTAGCGAGGGAGATAATTCAATGGATGGGGAGGGGAGCAGGGACTGATGGAAGGAAGGAAAGGGGATGGGAGGAGGAAAGAAGGGAGGAAGGAGACAGACCAGGGGAGAGAAAAGAGTGGTATGAGCAGGAATTTACAAGTTTTTTCACTTTGATGAAGGCAAGGTGCCAGTGCTATAGAAACAAATGCCAAGATCAAATGTCCAGGAACAAATATAAAAGAATTCTGAAAACAAGCAATTTGTCAAACTGTGTTTCGGGTACACGGAGGCATAAAGAAATCAAGGAGAAAGGAGATCACTGACAAATTCTCCTGGAAACAGTTGGGAAGGCATTATGGGTGATAGCGTTGGAACTAATTAAGAAGTAGTAAAGCCATAGATGAAGGTGGTACCCGAGGAGGGTGGTGGTGGCAGGTCACCAAACAGAGGACAAGTATGGAATTAACACAGCTGTTTGGAAACCCCAAACATGTGGACTCAGCAGATCTCTAGACGAGTCCCTGGGTGAGGAAGATCATATTCTCAAAAGTTCCGGAGAGGCAGCAAGGCTGTCCAGGATGTCCAGAGGTATGCCAACAGCAGAGCGTTTATCCTGTGTAGGGAGGAGAGCATTGCCTTGCCAATCCTGTACCAGACAATGAATATTATTTCCTCATCAAAGTACAGAAGTAAACACCAAAGAAAAATGCTAAAAGATTCTAGGCATGGGAGAATTGTTTATGATGGGCAGCTTCTACATCTTAAATCAAGATAAATGGACTGGATGGGAAGGAACAGTTGTCCTACAAGAGTACCTAATTGCTGATGACAAAGAAGACCATTATATCTGGACCCTTAAAACCTATTTCTATGGTGTCTTAGGAAATTTTGCTAGAAATTTTACTCAAGATTGTCTTGGATGGATACTGGCAATCTCAGAAAAGAAAATCAAGTGGCTTAAAGAACACAGTCCCCAAACAATGATTTCTAGAAACGTTTCAGTCGGGGAGGAAGCAAACTAGTAGTTACTTTTTAAAGCATTTTATCTTAGTTACTGCTTCCTTTGACCTCACTGTCAGTATTCCAGGAAGCGCTGATCTCTGAGGGAGATCAGCCTCTTTTACATAAAGGGATATTTAAACTCAGAGGTGTTAAGTCATCCTCTAAAGTCACAAAACTTATTTAAAGACCCAGTTCAAGCTCCCAACTACGGTTCTTTGACTTTGAAAGTGGCCTTCCACCATGTTCTCTTATGAAATGGACTTGGACACATAGATGTGATGTATGAGTGCATGCCAGGAAGAAGAGAGGGTCAGAAACCAAAGGCCTCCTACATGAGCTCCCATGGAACTATCACCAGAACAGCAAGCAGTTCCTCCTAAGCAGGGCAAGCCAGAATTCCTAAAGAAGAGCATCAGTGAGACTAGAAGTGAGAACTTTGCAGACCTATGAGTGGATGTGCATGCATGCATGGGTAAACATGGAATGGGGAGGGAGAGGTGGAGAGGGGAAGGGAGGGGAAAGGAGAGAGAGAGAGGAGAAAAGAGGGTGCCAAATGCATATGGCTTTGAGGCATTCCTTAGTAGTATACATACTTAGATTGGTGAAGAGGTAAAGAAGGGATACTTTCCTTCCACTTGGGGCTCTGGTCTACAGTAGATTGTGCAGGTGCCTCCTATGCTGTCTCAAAGTGGGGTAGGACAGAAGATTCTGAAGTAGAGAGAGGGATTGCTCAACTGGAGAGAGTCAATTATGCCCTTAAGAATGTAGAGTGAGGCAGACGTCACTGAGACAGCAATGGAGAAGGGTGGCACTTTGCTGCACATTTTGGTGGCCACATCTTTATGGTACATAGATTACCTTGTATGGCAGGCAGCTGGTACAGAACAGCTTAGCTTGGATGCTGACGTTCTCTACTGCTTTGCTTAGGAAGTGAACTTTGACCTTTATTTCTCTGAGAACAGTGTTTCAGAAAAGTTAAAGTTCAAGGACAGCATGATATCTTTTTCATGTCTTTAAAATGGGGGCTCTTCTCCCTGCGGGGTAAAGCCTTAGAACATGGGGCTACTTGGCAATAACCCAGCTGCAGTTAACATGATAAATCTGTAAAGCTTTGAATTTCCATTTTCATATACTTTTCCACACATGTTTGCATTTCTTCCCTTTGGAATTTACAAACAGTGATTTCAGGCTTGGCCATTTAGATGGAGAGTGAAAGTCGAGAAATCCACAGGCCAAGAGCCAGAGTAATCTTGGACAAAACATACTGATTTCATTTGGGGACACTGAATTGAAACTTGTAACCACACCAAACTTCTCTACAAGATATCTCAGAGCCTTGAAAACCAAACAAAAGGAATTGACATTCTTTTCTGTCTTTCCAGAGTCTACAGTTTCTCATTTACTCCGGCCAGACCTATTATTTGGTTCTCCATTTGTTCAGTCTCTCCTATTTCCCTTCAGTAATGATTCAAAGAAAGAGCATGATAAAACCTAAGCACCAAAAGATGCTCCTGTGGCCTCATACCACAGCACAACACCAGCCTTGATTCTGGTAGGCACCCCAAACTAGAGGGAAAAGAAGAGAAAAATGTATATTTCAGTTAGCACCTGGACATGATCTCTGGCATAGGTAGACCAGAAGAAATCAGCTTAATTCTAGACCTCTTAGAGTCATTGAATGGAAGGCTGCCCTCTGCTTGAGAATCTATGACCTATTATCTATGCTCCATATGGTTCCACTTCAGAAAATTAAGAATGTCACTGAAACAAGAGAATGAAATAAATACAATTAATATTATTTAATTTATACTTNTATTTATTTATTTGTGTGTGTGTGTGTGTCTGTGTGATGTCTGTGCATGTGTGTGGACATCTGGCAAGGTCAGAGAACAGCTTTGTGAAGCTGGTTCTTCCTCCTTTACATTGTTTCTGGGGGTCAAGCTTGGATGACAAGTATGTTTACCTGCTGAGCCACTCAGAACTCCTGTTGATATTATTTGTAATGGCATTGTTAAAATAGTCAAGAGTTCACAAATATATTTATGCAGTATAAATAACGTATTGATAAATGTATCTGCAGGCATGGGTTACTTCTGCCGAGTAGGAGATCAGTTAAAGGGTGTATGGTTTTAATACAATGTTTCTTCAAGTGTGAGCTTTCCTTAGGCTATTATTAGGTCGCATAGTACCCATGCGCACATTTCTATAGTCAAGAGTGCTGGAGAAAAAATTGCATGAGTTAAGACTTCTCAGGGTTTTTAATATTCTAAAGTACATAAAGCTCTCTCTAAAAGTGAGGAGTATCCTAAACTTTTTAGATCAGAGCTCACTATTGTCGCATTTGGGACTTGGGTTCCACACAGTGAGACTTCTTAAAATTTTCTCTTCCCACCCCTTTCTGCCTGAGGAGTTTTTAAGGCAACTTTGGGTATATAGGCACATAAAAGGAGGTGTAAATTAAAATTTTAGTGACAATAAATCATAGAGAATTTTATTTTAAAACTATTCTTTGGTATACTTATTATTTTTATCATTTTACTAGAAATAAAAATAAATTTATGTATTAATGGATGGGTTTACTTATTTGTAATAAAGAGTTAAATCTTGCCTGATTGGTTAATTCTGTAGGATATTGAGCATCTTCAACATCTTTCAGAATTTAATAATATTTTGATTTTAAAACCAATAATCAATGATGAGAATGGAGCTTTGCACAAATACATAGAACAAAATGGCAGAAGTATGCTTGGGGCCACTTCAGAAATTGTTAGAACTTTGGTTCTAATCCCAAACTGAGATATGCTGAATGCCTTTTTTCTTTTTTGTTCTTTTTTTTTTTGGAAATGAAATTCAAGTCGATAACTCAGACAGAAGAATTTTAAATCAAATACCCAAAACGAATACATGGCAAGATAGACCAGCCTGATACTTCCATGATGAACAGCAGGAAATCACTGAAAATCTTTCCTCTCTGTAATTAAACCATTACATTTTTATGAGAGAAAAAAAGACCGTTGTATGTACAGCAAAAACGCTACAGTCCATAATAGTCATCTCGAATCTGAGCCAAGGTGTTTCAGGTAGTGCCCTTCGGCCTTGTGTGGTACGATGGCCTATGCAATGCAAGTGCAGCCCAGATCCATTACAATGTGACGGGCTAACGGTTGGCGGCTGTCCACTCAGAAACCTTTCACTACTTCCAACTTCGTTATAACCTCCTACATTCAGTTACCCTGGGTGGGTTCAGGATCCACAGTGTAAGAACCTGGACCATAAAGCACACTTTGAGAGGTGCTGATTTAGAAAATAATCCTTCAAGGAGGATCCTTTGCCTGATAGGCAGGCCATGGCTCTAGTAAGAAAGGCTTTCTGGGAAGGTTCAGTTAGAACAGAGAAAGGCGCCGATGGCAGAACATGATCTGGATCTGAATAATCAAGGTTTTGAGTCCAGCAACTCCAGGGCGATTCTTGAAAGTCACCCTCTTCAGCATGTAGCATCGGCATTCGATCCTTGACTGCTGAGTGAATGAATGAATGAATGAATGAATGAATGAATGAACAAATGCCTTCTCTAAGCTTTAGCAATCCAGTACCAGTCGATCCTAATTATCCTTTTACCCAGCATCTTCCAATAATATAAAATACCTTTTTCCCTTTTCCTGATGATCTGGGGTCCCTTGTAGTAGATAAATAACCAAGTGGGTGAAGAAGTATCTGGTGCACCTCAAGTGTCCCAGAATAAAATACTCCAGAACAAAGCAGCTTAGGGTAGGAGGTACCTGGTAGCTTCCCAGTTTGATGTGAAAAGAGAGGAAAACATGTCTGGCTCCATCCTGAGGTGGGCTTTCATCACAACGCATGGGATAACCTATGATCCCGTACTGCTACAAAAGGCCATCATATTCAACCTCATTGTCTTTATGTATCAGGGTGTCGCCCCTAAGCTGTGCCTCAAGTCCTGAGTTACTAATAGCAGACTTGGGGGGGCTGTTTCACTTCCAAATGTAAATAAGAGCACATTTAAAGCTGCAGCTAGCTTCACTTTGACTCCCACTTTGATAGGCTTTCATAAGTGAGAGAGAAAACAGCTTGCTTGCCAAGAATCACACATGCTTGCACCATCAGACATATGTGTCTTATTGGAACAGAAATGATGAGGGTGCTGTAAGAAAAGCTAAGGAAGTGAAGCTTCTATGCAAATGCTAAGCCAGGAACTATTGGACGTCAGAGAGTAGTGTAGTTAGCTTACATTCCCTTCTCATTTGGAGCTCAGGATGTTTTACCCGGTGGTAGGTGGGAATCATGATGCTCCCATAGGTCCTTAATTATGGGACCCCTAAAGACCCCTTTCTTGTGGTCTTTCTCTCACAGGAATAGCCAGTCCTATGCCTAAGTAGCATCCATTACCAAGGAAACAGCGTTCTGCTTTGGAGTTGCCATGGCTGCCCTCTGCCGTCAAGGCAAGATTGAGGTCCAGCTTCTCTGCATTCCAACACATTCCTGTTAGCAGGAACTGACAGCTAGGGAAGAGATTATCACTATGGGCAAAGGGTTAACACAGCCTTTTTTCCCCTTCTCTGTGGAAATCTGTCCTTGCATTAACTTACCAGCTCTGTTGCCCTGGAAACGTGGTGAAGGTGGAATGTCAGCTGTGTTACCAGGCAATATTGCTTATAGTAAAAATGACCCAATTGTTAAATTGCTTCTGGTGCTGCAGGATTGTAAATGAACCTAAATACCTGGCAGGAAGCCATAGCTTTGGGCTTCCCTGACTGTGGAACTCTTGGTACTCTTATGACCCTTATGGGGCCCCGGGAAACTACAGTTGTTTACAAAATATACTATCCTCTGGGATCTGGGGTTTCTAAGCCAAGATGCACCACATACTTTCTCTACATCATTTTTGTTTGCTTCTGAGCTGCTAGCTGGGGATCCAGAGATGAGTACCTGGATGAATGTGGACTCCTAGAAAGACCCTCTCAGAGGAGAGCACATGCCCAAAGCTGCCCTGCTGATCAGGATGGTTTCTGACCACCATCCTTCTGAGTAGAAGTGCACCAATGGTGGCCTATGGTGGCCTGTGAGTTGCCGAGTTCTGCTGATTCCAAGGAGTCCCAGTAGACATAGGAGCCACGAGGGAATGGGTGTGGTCTCTGTACTTGCTGGGGTAGCCATGGGATGTGGTCTTCCTGTCCTATTTTCTAGCTCATGCTGTTCTAATCCTTTAAACAACAATTTGCAGGGAGTTGTTTCTCTGTCATAGGAAGCGCCCGTTCCCATTAGAAATGAGCTTGCTGATTTAGCATCTTTGAACAGGAGTGAGCTGTTAGAAAGGCTGAAAAGTATTCTCACTCTCAGGCTTTCAAAAAGTTTTACATCTCCTATTTATGGGGTGGTTAATACTGGCTTAAGATCTCCAACATCTGACTCTCACCAAAGCCTGCTACCGTCTATGTTTCAGATGACTGGAACACGTTTTCAGTGTTCCACTTTATTAAGCATGTTCAGTTTTGCTGCCATTTGCACCCTTGTTGGTCATAATTATATTGAGACTCCTGGTTTCCCAGGCTGATCTTGGCAGGAGAGGAGTACCTTCCTATGCAACTGAATCTGTACTAAGTAGTCTATGTGTATAGAGATAGCAATAGCAGTACAAGGTAGACACTTGGCTGCTTATTATCCTCATTCAAAACACGAGACAACAGAGGCACGCAGCAAGTCATGACTTACCCAAGGCCACACTGCTTTGTAAGTAAACTTTCAGAGAGTCCCGTTTCAGAATTGGCGTGTGTAACTCCTAGAATACTTTAGCCCTCTGAGTCTCATAATAAAAGTACGGTTCTGTCCAGCTTCAGGGACTGAAGCTGACCCAGGTGATATTAGCTAATATTGCTCAATTTCACTGAAGAAAACAAAACAAAACAAAAGAAAACTTTGAGTAGGTGAGCCAAGCTGCAGCTTACAAATCAACATGGTTGGAATAAAATTCCCTCAAATCTGCAAGCCCAAGCTGCAAAACCGTGTGTCTAGTCCTTGTCAGAGTTGAATTTCTCCTCAGTGCTGCCTACTTTGAAAACCAGATTTCCAGGTAGCTAAGCAAAACAGGAGATACTTAAAGATCGTTTTTAAAAAGACAAGTAGGAGGCAAGAGAAAAGGCAGGGTGGGAGGGGGGATATTGTAGCGATCTGTGTTTCTGGTTCTCAGCAACCTTGAAAGAGAACATTAAGATATCCTTTACTCTCAGGTCTGGCTTCCCAGAGAGAGGGAGCCATAAATGAAAGCCTGCTTTGTGCGGCTATACTGTGACTGCAGAGACAATGACTAGGTTTTTTTTTAAAAGC
>LOEQ01001135.1:94464-107253 GCA_001685075.1 Bramus lutescens | reverse complement strand
CCCTCCCTCCCTCCCTCCCTCCTTCCTTCCTTCTTTCCTTCCTTCCTTTCTTCTTTTGTGTTATTTTGTTTTTCTGAGACAGGGTTTCTCTGTGTAGCCCTGGCTGTCCTGGGACTGGCTCTGTAGACCAGGCTGCCCTCAAACTCATGTTGATCCTTCTGCCTCCCTAGTGCTAGGATTAAAGGCATGTGCCACCATTGCCAGGCTGTACTTGTTTCTATTTCACTGTAAAAAAACTGTCTTCTATCATACAGTATGGGAGAAAATTTTGGCAGCTACTCTTCCAATAGAGGATTACTGTTCAGAATTATAAGGAACTCAAAATATTTAACACCCAGAGAAAAAACAGTCCAATTAGTAAATGGGCAATCTGTTCAGCTATTTGGTATGAAAATCGAAGAGTGGGACTATCATATGACATAGCTATACTTCTCTTTATATTGGAAGGATTCTCAGTCAGAATACTATGGACAACTGCAGATTATTATGTTATTCATTATAGATAAGCTTTAGAATCAGCCCTGGTGTCCATAAACAGATAAAGATAATGTGGTACATATGCACAATGGTGTTTTATTCAGCTCTAAAGGCAAACAAAATTATGTCATTTTCAGGAAAATTGATGGAACTGGAGAGCGTTATGTTAATCAAAATAAGGCAGACTCATAAAGGTAAGTATCATATGTTTATTCTTACATGTGCAGCCTAAAGAGAAAGGGAAGAGCAGGCACAAAGCAGAATGGGGACTATCAGAGAAAAGGAGGAGGCTTGGGGAGAGACACGGACAAAATACTTTATGTGCATATATCGATAATCACAGTACCACTCATGATTTTGTAGAATCAATAGGCTTAAATTACAAACAATAGCTGTATATTTGGGACTAAAAGCCTGGATTTTGACCCCGTATCATCACATGTCACAGTAATGTAGAACAAAAAAAAATAATGGTGTTAAAGGCAAAGTGAGGATGCTGTCCCTCTATCTAGTAACTGCCTAGCTTAAGGGTCAAGATCCAAATGACCATTTGTACTGAAAGCAATACATTCCCCAGTTTTTCAGTTTTGTGTGTGTGTGTGTGTGTGTGTGTAGGGGATTGGCTTCATTTCCTTTAAGTCTTCTGCTTCTTTTCATTGTCACAACATTTTGAACAAGAGCTTTTTTTTCTGACTTTGCCCGAAATGAAAGTTTCAAGTTTTGAATGTTTGTATCTGACTTCAACCCAGGTGGGTGTTTAGAAGACACACCTAACCTCTGTTTTCATAAATGCCTTTCTCCTCCCCAGTATATCCCTTACACTCAGTTCCATTTAAGACTGTCTTTTAATTATCCTTAACTATACCAGTGGGGTATGTGCTGAAGAGAACAGTTAAACGTGAGGGACTTGTACTTTGGGCTAGCCAGACCACTTTGACAGATGTCTCTCCTAAAGACAACATAAAGTGGCAGGTAAAATATAAAGAAGCTACAGATCTATCAGTCCAAGAAGTAGAATGAATGAGTGAATCTGTGCTTCCTTGGCTACTGATGCTTCTGTTTTGCACAGTCTGTACTTTCTTTTGGAGGGGGGACCAAGAGTTTAGTGTTTGGTCTGTTCATGCCGTTTTTAAAGAGGCACCCGGTATCACTTAGTACTGATTAGATTGGGTAGGTGGTATTAAAATGTTAAGAGTCTTCCAAAAGAAGGTCTTCATTGTTGAGAAGTAGGCTGAGGGGAGAAAGGATGAGTGATAGCTATAAGCAGTGGTCCTCCCTCTTCAGAGACACAGTGCTGTTGACAGAACAAATAATCACATGGAAAAGACTTTGAAGCTCCCCACATGGTCAGCAGACAAGAGACCACAGGGCTTAGCTGTAAATGCTGGAGTTTGTTCCGAGAGCAGAAGAGAGAACTAGCCTGTGCTGGAAGCCAAAACCAATCTGAGACCACAGAACTTCAGCCTGAGGGCTAGGACTAGGCAGAGATCTTGCTTTTGAAACCGGAGCTTGTGTTGCTTATGACGGTGGGGGTGGGGATGGGATATTGCTGTATGCTCCACTTGTACAAGCAAAGCCTTGAATAATATTGACCTCGGAAAAAATCATTACACAGTCCTTTCATCGCAGCAAGTTACTTTCAAAGGACGCAGCTTTGACTTTCAGCTAGCTATAGGTGCACTGTTGAGATTCCCGCAGCCACACTTAATATGTGCTTGTTCCATTTCTAATATTTTACATAATACCTGTCAACAGTCTACACTATGCTGCCTCATGTTTGGATTAACTCAGGAAATCCCCAAATGAAGATCCACCCACACCCTTCCCTGGTACACACACACTTGCCAATTCCCAACTTTCATTGAGCAATAAAGGTTTTTGGTAACAGCCAGGCTTAGCAACAGGTGGGTTTATATGGTCTGTAGGTCTTCTAAATATCATGTGTTAATCCAGGCTTTGTTCCAAAGAGTTGCCAGTACTTTTTTTTCTTGATTTTACATCATGTTGAATCTGTTTTCCTTCCCATATTTTCACACATAGTTAATAATAACATGATTGCCTTCTGTCCCTCTTCCCTTACTGCTCTAATAGCCTAATATTCATTCACCATGTCTTTTGTGTTTGCCCTTCTCCTCTCCATTTCTCCATGTCACATGACACACTCTCATCATTCCTGCTTAGACTGTTGCCATCGCCTTCAAGAACCCATTGCTCCATCTTTCATAACCACACTGATTCTGATGGATTTATTTGGAGTGCCTGGTCCTTACCTCCTTACCACTCCCTGCATATCCTGTCTGCCCACTGACCTCTATCCATTTACTGGCTGAGACTATTTCCATCATGAGCAATGCTCCTTCCACAATCGTGGTTTACCCCAAAGCTACTGCATGGTCAGCCCACCTGATCTCAACAGGCAGAGTTCTTCACTCTTCATCCTGTGCTCCTACATTTTGTTGAGGGCTCCATTTCAGCATTTATTTCCATTTGTATGCTAGTGATGTTCTTGGAACCACTAGACTGTAAGTCCCCTTGAGCCCTGGGATGTCACACCATGGTACCTAACAAGCATCCTGGTCCTAACAACCTAACGAATGAAGTAAGTGAGTGCATGAAATCCCAAGGTTTGAGATAAAGACGGATGAGCATTTGATGCTGTAAGGACAGCGTTTGTCTAAGGTCCTTTAAAGGACAAGGCAAATGTGGTCATTATTGCTTCTGCCATAGTTCTTCGTTGGCTGGGTGATGCCACCTTTTCAGAGATCCTGGCACTGGGTGGTTGGTAGCAATTTGTTATTTTGTAAGTTGAAAGGGTCTGTCCATATGTGTCATGTGGCAAGAACTTGAGTGTGTAGGTAGATAGCATGTACCTGTGATTCTCATTTTATTCTTGGGTGGAGCTGTCCCATAGAAACATTGTGAAGTGCACATGCTATGTTAAATATATAAGGTGCTTAATATATAAAAATAAAGTGCTGGACAGATGGCTCAGCAGTTAAGTGCACTTGTTGGCTTTTGCAGAGAATCCAAGTTTGGTTCCCCGTACCTGCTTGGTGGCTAATAACCATCTCTAACTCCAGTTCCAAGGGATCTGATGTCCTTTTCTGGCCTCCCTGGGTACCAGGGGCATACATGTATACAGCTACATGTGCAAGAAAAATACCTATATGTATCAAATTTTTAAAAAATCATTTAAAAAATTTTAAACTTCCCAATAACTAAATTCAACCTGAGCTCTTAAAATTAAAATTGAATTAACCACAATTCAATAAAATGTTAGAATTTCATTCTTCAGACATATTGGTCTTGCTTCATTCAAATACCCAGTACAAAGCCCAGTGGCTATGGTGTCTGATTACACAGCCCCAAGATGCAAAGATTTCTAAATATCATTTAGAAAGCTCATTTCTCTGCCCTAACAACTTAATTTTGAAAGACAAAAAAATGGTGTGAGGAGAAGAGGATGCCACTTGACGGTCTATCTTATATTCCCAGCCTGCCATGAAGCTGTGGCCTGCTCCTGGCTTCTAGGGTGTTTCCTGAATGATAACGGAATTTTGTTGACAAAGTGCTTTAAAATGCTTGTAGGGCAAGGTGGCCTGTGAATTGGGGTCCCTGCCTATCCTGCAGCTGCTACTACAAACTGACATTGATCTGCACTTCCTTCTAAAACCAAGAGATCTACAGTCCCTGCCTCCCATAAGTCAATTGTAGCTTGCATCATCTGCAGGGGGTACTGTCTTTAGATGCTCTCAGCTTTGATCAGATTAGAACTTATTTGAAATTTCAGCACTTAACTACTTTTCAGTGACCAAATACATAGAAAATATCTTCCACAGCCAAACAACATAGTTCTTAAATAAAAATATCTATCTATCATCTATCTATCTATCTATCTATCTATCTATCTACCTATCTATCTATGTATCTATCCATCTATCTATCTATCTATATCCTTTTTTTCAAGTTTCCCATCAAATGGCATCTCCAACCAATTTAAAGCTTAAAAAGTTTGGGTAAAATATACTTTGAAACAAATGAAAATGAAATGTGTCATCTAGGCCAGGGACAAGCCTTTGTGTATCATGCAAAACCGTGAAGGCATTCCCATACATTTGAGTGAGTGAGTAATCTATTGCCCCAGAAAGCTGGGAGGGTGGTGCTTGGCCCTATGGCTAGCTGTCATGTGATAGTGGAGGCCTAAAGGGAAACTCAAATGGCTCTAGAGCCACGAGGGCTCTGAAACAGGTGCAGACTCTCTTCCTCCCTCTGGGAAGCATGCTGTCCGTAGTTGGATGAGTGCTTCAGAAGCAGTTCACCGAGCTCTTGGATGAAAATGGCCAATTTCTCCCCAAATGAACTGATTATCTGCTGCTGTTGGGTGCAAGGCATCCCTCAACTATGGCGGGAATTACAGCTTCCATCTGTTCCCTAATGTGAAAAATGTGTGCAGGCCTCTGTGCTACCAAGCTACATGAACTTTAGACATTCAGATCTGCTGACACATTTGGGTCGCAGCGCTCAGAATGGCTTTTGTTAATTATTTCATTACATATCCAAATAACCATCCTGAGGGTGGTCTGGATTTGTGATCTGTGACAGTGTGGTGCTGACATATTTCTGGCCCTTGGAACTCTCTAAACAAAGCCAAAAAAACAGGACTCAGGATATTTAATCATTATTACTTTTGAAATGAGCACAGTACCACCATTATGAACCATTCTTGGGCACAGTTACAGCCAAATCCACATCATTAATTCTTGGCTTCTTCCCAGAGTTTCCAGGATTTCACCTTGCTCCATTATTTTGTTCAGACAAATCAAGTAATACTCTGTGCTTATAGGGCAACTTTCATCAGAAAATTCCAAGATCCTCTACAAACTTTTATTTCTTTAAGTACAAATAAATATCTTGGGAGGGCATGTTTAAGTACATTTATTTGTGCAAGGATTTTTTTTCTTGAACAAAAAAATATGGCTAGATATCTATGTATTCACTTTACAATATAGACATGTAATATGCTGCCTAATTTTTCTGGACATTATTTAGTAAATACTCTTTGGGTAAGTGGTTAGATAGAGTGATAAAAGCTTTTATGAATATGGCCCAGCATTAGTCTCTTCTACTAATTTTGTGTACTTGAATGTTTTCAGAGTTATGGCTGGTGCATTTGATGGAAAATTTGTTTTTATTAATTATTAACTCCTCCTTATTGTCACCTAGATGAGGAAGTGTTTTGATTAAGTAAGCAGGATTAATTCACCAATTGAAAAACCGCAGTAATTTAAGACTTAGCTTATGATTTCATGGCAGTCAGGACAGGTGATCTGATGGTTGCTTGTCTTACACATGACCACCAATCTATTTTCACTAAATTGACCAATTCTGAACTTTCTCACACTATATCATGTATTTGGGGAATAGAAAACATTCACCTAACTCCGTTTTCTTTTCTTTCTGGTTGCACAGACTACATTTCCCAGCATCCTTTGCAGTTAGGAGACCTGTGCGCTGAGTTAAAACCGTGAGCAGAAGAGTTCATTTTCAACTTTGGCATTAAAATCTTCCCTTCTAGCCCTCTATGCACTTTTTCTTTCCTTCACATCTAGATGCAGTTCATCCTGAGGAATGCCTGGACCAAAGGAAACTAGTTCCCTGGATGACTCCATGTGATAGAACATCTCAACTGCCTTGAGTATAGCACAAAAAGAAGTTGATTTCTGCTGTCTGAAGTCAGTGAGATTTGGGGGTTGTCTGTTACACCAGTTAGCCTATCCTAACTAATATTCTTTTAGATATGGCAGAGAATCAATACACATTCCCATACACATTACAAGTTTCAGGGGGGTACAGGGCACATCACTGGTGTTGAACAGTAGGTCGTGGAAATGTGTAACCAGTGAGCCATGTGGTTCTTTGATCACCATGTCCAATCAAGCCACATGGTTATGTGATTTTCTGGTTTGTGTTAGCCTTTTATCTGGGGCAGGTGCAACCATGAATAGTTTCGTGTAGTAAAAACCGATCATTTCA
Organism: Bramus lutescens; assembly: GCA_001685075.1. NCBI lineage: Eukaryota > Metazoa > Chordata > Mammalia > Rodentia > Cricetidae > Bramus > Bramus lutescens. Next base: position 100,743 of record LOEQ01001135.1, on the reverse strand, counting down.
GTAAGTGACTTCCGTGAAGGAAGGAGGAGAATGTGCAAATATCCATGTGAGTTATTGAGGATTTCAAGCTACAGCTTCATTTTTTTCCTCTCTGGGAAGCATTTTTTTTATCCTACGCCCACGCCTGAATTGTTTGCTCCCCATGCTTCTCATTTTAGGTTCTTGCCATTGCTCATGTGCCTAAACTGAATCCCTACTTCACTAGCAGGTAATTTCCAGCTCTTGGTTCAGACTGGCTTCTCTTATAGACTACATGTCTTATATAACAAGGACTACACAGATTAGACTTATCGTGTTATCCCTAGCATTGCAACAAGCATTCCACCAAGACATGGTTGTACATAAGGCATACAATGTTTCTGTTCTCAAGATGTCAGTGTCTGACACATATGCACATACACACATTGTTGAGAGAATATTCATGATTTGAATGACAATGGCATTTTGATAATCAAGAATGAGCAATAGGGGTCTGTAGAGAAGGCTCAGTGGTTTAGAGCGCTTGCTGTTCTTGCAGAGAAACCAAGTTCAGCTTCCAGCGCCCGCTTACAAGCATCAGCAATTTCAGTTTCAGAGAATCTGATTCCTTTCTCTGACCTCCTCGGGTACTAGATATGCACATAAATACGCATGTATACATGTGCAAGCAGAACTCTCATACACATAAATAAAATTGAATGAGTCTTTAAAGAAAAAGGACGAGAAATGCTTTTAGAATCATTCAGGAACCAATCCTTAGACCACTTAATTGAAGCAGACTGGATTTTAATTCCCTGGTAAAAATAAGAAATCTGAGGACGTTCGTTGACTTTATCTTTATCAAGAGCTAAAAAAAACCCAAAAAACAGAATTTAAAACAAAGGCAGGATCCACTTTTAGGCTTTGATTTACTAGCTGCTGCAAGTCTTCAAATGTTAGCACTCAACTAATTAGTGACTCTAGTCTTTTTATGAAAAAAATTGAATGCATCAATATGAGTAGAAGTTAAAGCCAAATTGCCCAGGATAGATCTTGATGCTTTATTTTGAGTTCTATATTCACTTGTCCAATATTTATCAAGCCTCCTTTATGGTGGAATCTTGCCTCAGGTCCTGAGACATGGTGGTACACAAGACATAAAATGTTCCTGTTCTCAAGGATATTACAACAAACAATAATAACAAATAAGTAAAAAAGACCTCTAATGAGTGTAAAGTTCCAGGAAAATTTTTTAGAGAGGTTAATGTGATGGAAATTGTCTGGTCCAGGAAGAGTCCATGGTTATAAATGTCTCCAGAGAAGGGGTGTTCATATAACACATTAACTGAAGCTTGAATGACAGGAAGTCATCAGCTTCCACCTGAGCACTGGAAAGGAGAACATCCTGTATTCTTGTCAAAACAACAGCTAAAGAGAAAAGTGGTTTGTCAAGTAATGAGCAGATGCCTTAAGTGGTAGGAGCAGAGAAAGTATTGAGTGGAGGAGGGATAGGGAGGACTCAGGGAGGGATGGTGGCTTAAAACAAGGTGGCAGCTCACGGAAAACCTTGTTTGGTTCTGTTTCTGGAGTTTAGAGTTAAGCCTGAGAGTAGTGGAGAGCCGCGAGGAGGAGTTTAAGAAGAGTAAAGAAATGACCCAATGTGTATCTTGGGGGGAGCATTTTGCTCTGTGGAGCAATTTCTCTGAGCCCCAAATGGAAGCTTGAGTAGAAGAGGGTTCATCCACAAAATAAGAGGCTCAAACTGAAGAGTTCTTTGAGTTTTAGTGTTTTCTGATTCTGAGTTATCTCAGCTCTTAGGGTCAAATGAGTGGCCCCCTTGCTGAATTGTTAGTAGGCTCTGGAAAGGAAGAACTTTTAATTTAATGATTTTCCCAACAAAGCTCTATGTAGGTAGGTAGGCTGCAGCTGTTCAGCTTCAATTAAAGAAACACACTTAAATCTCCTGCTTTACCTTGGTTTCCAACCTTGACCATGTAGAAGGACACATCTGAATTCCTCATGTAGGTGCGAGAAGGCACTATTTCAGAAGCCTCTTGCTTCCCACTTTTTATTTCTTGAGGATAAGAAAGATTTCCTGGGGGCTGGAGAGATGGCTCAGAGGTTAAGAACACTGGCTGATCTTCAGCAGGTCCTGAGTTCGATTCCCAGCAACCACAAGGTGGCTCACAACCATCTGTAATGAGATCTGGCGCCCTCTTCTGGCCTGCAGGCATACAAGGAGGCTGAACACTGTGTACACAATAAATAAATAAATCTTAAAAAAAGAAAAAGAAAGATTTCCTCCTGGGAGATACAACAAGAAAACACATCTAGGCTATCACAACGTTGGCAGACAGGTCCCGGTGTCCTATTAATCACCCCTAATCAGTGGCTCTCCAAATGCTTGTAAGGCCTGGTTGGGGGCAGAGGGTGGGGTTACTGAGGGACTTAAGAGAAGAAATCGGCCTGTTAGTTATGGAGACTGTGGTCCTGAAACAATGTCCCTTCCTCCAGAAGAGGCAGGTTCCAGACCTTTGAAGAAATTTATGTTCTGGAACTTTGAATGTCCTCTCATTCAAGGCTGAGTATGTCCACAGGTCATTGTTCCAAGACAGCTTCCATCAGTTCCCAGAGCAGAAATAAGAGGATAATGTCTAGACTGTCAGGTGAGCAATCCATAACCAGAGCTGGACTGTGATTCTCCTACGTAGTCAACGGAGCCCAGAATAAAGTGCCCAGGCAGAGGAAGGGGATGAAGAATACTGAAAACCAGCTGGCCAGGCATTCTGGACTCTGAACCCATGGATGGTTTGAGAGGCCTCGCAGTACCAGCAGAAGCAACGGGCATGTTGAATGACTCCACTCGAGTTCTACTGCCAGAGCAAAGTGGGAGTTCTTCAGTAGCCTCTTTTAGGCTCCCTAACGAACACTGTGGGTGACCCTCCAGAAAGGAGAGAATTAACATGAAGAAGAAATAGCCATTGCTTGCCAATATCCATGCTCTTTCCTCTTCCTCTCATTACATGACCTGGTTATACTCCCCAGACTTCTCTGTGATGGAGTCTTGCTTGAAGGTGAAACCCAAGTTCTTTGTTCTCCTTTCATGTGCAGGAGTCTTTGTTGCATGTTGGGGAGGAGGTGGAACTGTGGTTAAGCTAGAAGGTGAAGCCAAGTTTTGATTAGGGTCAGGACTAGGATATTGAATCTTCTGAGTCATATTCACAGTCTCCCCAAAGACTGCAGTAAGTGATTGCATTCAGACATGAGTCTTGATTAATAGAAAATCAGAGCATTGGAAGACATAGAGAAGGCAAATAGTGACTTCCTGATGGGAAAACTGTCCCCAAGGGCATGTCAATAAGATCATATTCATGTTCCTAGACATTGATACTCTCATCTCAAATACTTGCCTCTCTGTCTCCTGTCTTCTCAGTATGTTTTGAGGATTTCTCCCCAAAGCTTATGTGTTATAAGCTTTAATTTTTACAATATACAGCATTTGAAAGGTGGGGCCAGGAGGGAGATGTTTGAACCAGGACCAAGATCTCTCATGGCCAAATGAATTCTTTTCTCATAGCAATGAGTTAGCTATTGCAAGAGTTTGGCCTTTCTACTCTCTTCCACGGGTGTTGGATTGCTTGTTCGCTACTTAACATCACCTGAAGTAGTACACATTTCCTTCCCACTTGGAACCAAGCAAATGCCAATACCATTCATTTAGATTTGCTGGCATCTAGAACCATGACTCGAAAGTACCATTGTCTTTACTAATTATAGTCTCGAGCATTCTATAATAGAATGACAAAGTGGGCTAAGACGGTCCCTCAGACGGCAGCATAGGAGCAGAAAACATGACCTGGCTTATCCTGGCTCTCCATGTTATTTACTGCTTCTCTCCAGCTGCATGCTTGGCCATTACTGACACTGTTGTGGGCTTGTATCCCTGGCCCCCTAGCTTCACATGTCACCTCTGAAAGGACACTTGAGTTGCAGGTCTCAATTCACAAGTGCCTTCAAAGCCAGGCAGGTAGCCTAACTGTGGTTCAGAGCTGGCATAGCAGCAGAAGAAATGGGGGTGGTGTAAATGAAAGCATTGGAAGTCCATTTAAAAAGGAGTCATTGTGGGGTTGGGTTGAAGAGCCACTTGAAGAACTGAGCTGAAGAGCACTTGGCTAGCATGTAGCATGTACAAGGCCCTGGGTTCCGTCTCCAACACTGAAAAAGTCATTTGGCATTTAAGTAAGACAACCTACACCAAATGCCACTCCCCCCAATAAAGTTTTTTGCTATTATTCATTTCTCATGAGGATGGAGGAAAGAGCAATAACCATAAGCCATGTCTGGAAATTCTATTTTATCCTCTTCTGAGCCTAACACAGCCTGATTAGCAAAAACAATAATTAGTATGTTTTACGCTGAATGATTTCTTAACATGCATACAGAAAACTGTCCAAATCATACAGCTCAGTGACTTATTATCAAAAGAATACATTCCAGCACTGACCTGCCAAGTCAAGACCTGGAATATTACTGCTACCTCAGAGTCCTTCAGAGGCTATTCTTTCTCACCAAAGGAAACTGCTATTTTTGTTTTTAACACCGCAGATTTGATTGATAAAAATGGAATCATAAAACATGTCTTCTGTTTGTGTCTGGCTTCTTTTACTCAATGTTGTATCTGGGAGATTCACCCCAGATGTTGTTGGGTATAGAAGTGGATTTTGGCATGGTGTGAAAATGCCAGGATTTATGTATCTGTTCTACTGTTAATTAGCATTTGGCTGTTTCTAATTTTAGACTGTAATGAATAGTCTTTTAGCATGAATAGGCGGAACAACAAAAAGACCTGGTGTCTGAGATAGGAAGTGGTCAATGTGCATACAGCTGGCCCTGCAGCACCGTTTGGACACACAGGGGAGTGAGGAGCTATGGGAAGAGGCATCAACATCAGTTGCTATCCATCTCTCTAGAATGGAAACCCTCACAATTTCAGAGCAGGGCCCTTTGGCTTTTCAATGCTTAAAAGCCTGGTTAGGAAAATGTGTTTCTTTTTCTTCTTTTCCTAGGGTCCTGGTCAGTATCTTCATAGGCAAGTTAGGACGTTCAAAAACGAGCTAGCTTGTGGGAAGGTGGGATCAGTCTGAAGTCACACTTTACATTAACAGGTTGACTTTCAACTTAGTTTCAGGCCTTCTCAATTGATATTTTCACACACTTACCGTAATCTGATATTGTTTTCTGATCTGTCTGTGAAATGTGCTGCTCTCCCTGATTGGATGGACATGTTAGGAGCTTCAGTGGGGTGACACGGAGAAGGACTTAGACTAGGTTGCTGTCCCTATGGATAGTTTACTAAATTCTCAGAGATGAACTCCAACCACATTGCTGACAGAAGGTTAAGACAGTTTTTCTTGCCTTTTATCACTCTGCTTCCATTTAATGGTATGCTCCCCCAAAGGGAAAGGCAAACAGGGGAATGAAGTCCCAGGCTAAAAGCACTCAGGGCCAAAACACAGTACTGAGTTTAGCATCATGTAACTCGGAGGCAGCGAGAGTAATTTAACAAGTTTTAAAGGAGAAAGTCAGAGAAAGTCTGTGCAGCATTAAAGATTCCATTTTCTTTCTCCCATTCAATCATTTCAAATAGAGGCAAATAGAAATGCTTCCCTGTTTTAGACTATGGGGGAATCTCTTCCTTATGCTCTGCACAAACAGCCTGGAATTCCACATTCATCCGTTTGATCCCCTTGCTGCCAGTTTTGTAGCTGACCAATCGTTTGTCATTGGGTGGACAGATGAGGGGAGAAAATGTTTTATTTCCTTCCAATAGTCTTCGTTCTCCAAACTGACTGCTTAAACTTTGAGCTGCTCTTATCGCTCACTTTCGTCCATTCTCGTAGTGTTGGATTTCGGTGCGAATATTGTATGTGAATGTGTGATGTCATCTCAAATAAATCGAAAAGAAACTGTAAAGTTTCTAGAATTTCCTTATCTGAAGAAGCCAAAATAAGTAAACTTAATTTGCATCTGTCAGGAACTCAGTGAAGGCTAGCGCTATTGTGGCTGAAACAATTTCTTACTAAATGACATGCCAAGACTGAAATTTTCTTGGGTGTTTTTACTAAAGCGGATGTATTAATTTTTCTGTGTCTACCCTGTGGGGCAACATGTCAGGGGACCCACAGCAGTATGATGAGTAGGCCCATAATGTCTTTCCATTAATATGAACAACACTTTTTGTTTTGTTTTGTTTTTTTTGAGACAGGGCTTCTCTGTAGCTTTGGAGCCTGTCCTGGAACTAACTCTTGTAGACCAGGCTGG
>LOEQ01001135.1:79198-89678 GCA_001685075.1 Bramus lutescens | reverse complement strand
CTTCCTCCATTATGCAGAGGCCAGATACTCTGCTAATGGATAGGATACAGCGCATTTAGCAGTATTGTAGGCATCATCTATGCCAGCCACCGATGTCACTGATAGATACTGAGAAGGCTGAAGATCCAGTCTGGGTCACTAATACAAGGTGGAGGCCGGAGTTGCTGTTGATTTGCGGTTCTTGTTTTAAATTCTTTTCCATTTAATATTATAATTATAGCATTGCCCCCTTCCTTTCCTTCCCCCAAACCCTCCGATATATTCCTCATTGCTCTCTCTTAAATATTGGCCTTTTTTTAAAAAAAAAAGATTGCTGTCACATGCATTATATATATGTATATATATATATGTGTGTGTATGTGTTATATATACACACACACACATTCTTAATTATAACCTGCTCAGTCTGTGAAATGTTATTTGTGTATATGTTGTTTTGGGGGCTGGCTGTTTAGTCTTAGACAACCAATTGGGGTGCTTTTCTCTGGGGAAGACTTGTTGCTTTGAGTCTTACCATGTAGTGCTGGCTGGCCAGAAGTTTAGTATGTAGACCAAGTTGTCTTCAGATTCAGCATCCACAGTGCCAAGATTACAGGTGTGCATCACCACATCAGGTCTCATTTGGGCTGTCTTGGTACACCCCAGAACCTCAGCACCATTCGGTTTCTTCCTGTATACAAATAAGGAGCAGAAGTCTACCACAGAAGGAACTGTGCCCGTTCAAAGTTCTGATGTCTCTGAGAAGACAGTTCATTCACCTTGTTAGTTGTTCTTCAGAAGCTCAGAGCTGCTTCTTTCTTTCGTTTTTTTTCTTTTTCTCTCATCTACTTCATCTTAATTCATGGATTTTACTTGCTGGGCTCAAGCAGATGCTATGACAACATAGAGCTATTGGAGAAAGGCTGTGGAAGTCCCTGAACCCCCCTTATGCCAAGAGAAAGCCTGAACATGGTCCAGGATTATTGATGTCTGTGAAGTGACTTCATGAATCTTGTCTTGTCCTATTATTATTATCTGTCATCAATCATTGAGCATGTTGATACAGGTGGAGCTTGCTATTATTGGTGGTGGTGGTGGTGGTGGGTGGTGTGTGTGTGTGTGTGTGTGTGTGTGTGTGTTAGAGTAGAAGGGGTTTAGAAAATCATTTGCAACCTGCAAAGAGTGAATTCTAATTGTATTCACCCTGTCACTCTCTTCCATCTCTTGGATAAGTGTGCAAATACTTGCTGACCTGTTGCTCAGCCCTCACACCAAGCAAAAGTTTCACAGCCAAGCAAACCAGTGGCAATGATGAGAAAAATGAGAGGACTCTGGGGTAGCTATGGAACGGCAGTATGGAATGAATTCCTTCTTGTGACTGGGCAGCAAGTATAGGGTCTGGGTTCCTGTGGCTCCCTGGCTTTTAGTATTTGTTCAGCTTCCTATCTCTGGCAGTGTGCTAATGGTTTCCATAGCCACATGGGTACCTGACAGAGCTTCTTAAATGGGTCAGGCCTGAGGTTCTGCATTTCTAACAAGCTCCCAGGTGATGCTGATGCTAAGGATCCCGGTAGGCAACTGCACTTGGAATTCCAAGGCTGTAAAGAAGTTACCACTGTATTCTGAGCTGTGCAGAGCTGGGAATGGAATGGCACTAAGCCCCTCCTTTGGAGACAGGGTGTGTCTGAGGCTGTCCCAGTCCTGATTTGCCATTCAAGTGAACCCCAAAAGGATTAGCAACTGGCCCAGCACTTGGGTGAGACCATCTCCCCCTCTAGGGGGGTGTCCCAGAGGCAGTGCAGGGGTTGTATGAAAATCTGCCATCCTCCTTGCTGAAGGTTGCCCCCTCTCACCCTCCCAACCCCCCTGCCCTGTATGCTGACTTAAGCAGGATCAGCTTTCAGTTCACTGGCATTCTGAGAAGCTTTGCATAAAAGAAAAGGCCCTTCCTTAAGAAGCAGAGCTGGAATCCAAGCATGGCTCTTGCCTGCTGCATGCCCAAGAATGAAGGTATTTGGGGTTTGCAGCATTTCCTGGCAAGACAAAGAGGGAGGGGAGGTGGGGGAAGCCAGGCTCCTGGAGAGGGACTTGCCCTTCTGTCTGGAGCTGTTTCCTATTCTTGGGTGAAAGGCACTGTGTTTCCTGAAAAAAAAAAAGTGAGCCTGTTCACAGGGACACATGTGAGGAAGGTGAGCGCGCCTGGCCCTCATTCACAACTGACTTTGACATATAGTCAGGGGCTCCTAAGTTTCTGGTTCCTTGTGCTGTTCATGCTGCATGTCCTGAATTTTGTGCTCTTTCTGAGAAGGTCGGCTCCTCAGGATGGAGAGAGAGTTCAGTCTTTGTCACAGCTTTTCTGTTCTACGTCGATAGGTTTTGTAGGAGGGAGCAGGGATGGTCTAATGAGTATTCTTCCCAGGACAAGGGCCCAGCTACGGGTTTTGGGTGAGGCTTGAAAGGGCTAGAAATATGGGCTTCAGATCTTGCTTGAGATAATCCTAGGCCTCCTCACACCTTCTCCTCCATCACTGCTGCCTCACACTGCCCCCTCCTATCTCTGACTGACTTCTGGCCTTCTGGGAACCCCTTGGGATCACTTTCCCACTCTGAGATTGAGTGAGGAGAGATTTATCCCCGAAGCTCCTTAAGCAGCGTTGATCTGAGTTCAAGTTCCCTCCTCTCTTCTTTTCCCATCTTCAACGGCCTCCTGTTAAGGGTTTTAAACCACTTTGAAGGCTTCCCACTTCTTTTTACCTTGTTTTGCACTTTCTTTCTTGATTTCATAAAGTTGGCCACACAGAGAACCCTCTTTGGAAAGTATTGAACTATTCCCAGTGTTCTTCCTGCTTTGGAGTTAACTCTCTCATTATAACCACAGATCATTAATGCCATCTCCTTATTTAGGTTTCATCTGCAGACCCCACAACTGCCAGTCAGGTTGTTCCACTGGAGGTAGACAGTGTGAGAGCTGAAACTGGCTATTCTCTTTGCCCAAATGAAACCGCTTTGTTGGACGTTGGCCGCCACTGACTACCTCTGTGGAGACTGATTTAGGCCATTCCTGAAGACTCTCCCATTAGTCTCCCCAACAGCTCTGTGTGCAGCTCTTCACAGTGTATGTTCCACCCTGCTGCCAGAGAATGCTTCCTCTGACTTCCATTTGCAAGTGTGGTGATGGAGAAGCTCTGGTTTGCGCATCTTGATTACCAAAGTGGAGGAAGGAGGATAACTTCTGATGGGGCCACTGAGGCTGGGGCAATGTGTCCAATGTGTTTGGAATCCCGCGGCTTCCAGATTTTGTAGTGGATTTCCGAATCCCTATTATCATTTGCATGTATGGTAACTAACCATCATTTGTGGGCAGACCAGGTTAACTAAATACAGAGTTTTTAAGGGTGGATCCATGTATCAGTATGTTTTCTCGTTAAAACCCCACAGGGTATAGCAGTGTGCAGCTAGGGTAAAGGATTACTGATCTGGAAGAGAAATTCGGACTCTACAATCACCCCTATCTTCAGTTTCCCTTCCCAAACCAAGTGAGACCTTTAAGAACCTAAGCTCATACCTTTTCATACAGATCAGCAGATCCAGAAGGAGTACTCAATACCCAGGTAGCATTTACTCCTTGAGCCTGAAGGACTAGGGACAGAAAGGAGGATGGAAGCAAGAATGCTCGTTAAGGTACCTGCCAGAAGTTTCCCATTTAAGGAAATAGAAAAACCAACAGAAGAAGGTCCATCTGAACAGCTTGACCCAACATATCCTTGAGATCTTGAGATGCTGACAAGTTGGTGNGTGTCAAAATGGTGAAAATGGCTAACAAGCCAGGAAGGAATGGGGACCCACGTTAGGACTATTAGGCAGAGAGTTCAACCTCTTGTGGCTGTGAGCACACTATGACTTTGATTGTCTTTGAGTATTAGTCTCAACAAGGACATGACACCTCAGCTGACACTGGATGGCTCATCTGTAGAGAGACCAGACCCTTAAATCAAAGGTGCCTTCAACCTGGGACTTGGCAGATATTGCATTCAGCATAGTAAATAGCTGAAGGGAAAATGACTGCTTTTTGTATCAACCCAAATTTTATTATACCAGGTTTCATTATAAAAGTGTTAGAGGTTTGGGGCATGTGTTTATTACAGAAACAATGTAGTTACAGTGATCTTCAACATCTTTCAAACTGGAGTCTCAAAGGGAGTTTTATTTACTAGATTTAAAGCGTGGAACAATTGTTTTGCATGATTGCCTTATAAGCACAGGGATAATTCAAGGAAAAACAACTCTCTGTTTTCTTTCCTCCTTAGCACCTGCTGAATTTTCCCAACCTCGAGAATGGCACAGCCACCTACCAACAATAGCAGATCTTGGAGCTGATAGACTGTATTTGCGTGAGGCTTGAAAGGGCTAGAAATATGGGCTTCAGGGAAAGTGGGGCATGGGACTCAAGTTCCAGGCTCCTGTTGCTTCTGGCTTAATAGAGTGTTTTAGTGATTTGGACAGGTGTGTGATAACCACTTAACCACTCAAGCAAATGCACAAGGACTAGGACATTCATGCAAACCCATAGTCAGTTGTCAGGGGGCCCCAACAACTACTGTCATTATCTGTACCAAGATACCTAGTCATTCATATTTTCTGGAAGTAAGGCTTTTAAATTAGCACCAGTGTCAGCTCAGGCCCCTTTCTTTATTCCTGAGAACTCTGCACTCGGAGGTTGATTGCTACCATCTTGTGGCAAAGGCCATTTTGTCAATTTTTTTTCAGTGTTTCTGATTCTTAAGTTTATTTATCTGATTTTTGTGTTCTTTAATGGGATTTTTACATTTTTAAAAATATTTCTTAAAGTGGATGCTTAGTTTCTTAAAAACTAAAAGCTGGGCATTGTGGTGTACATCTGTAATCCCAGCACTCAGGAGGATGGGGCAGAAGGATCTTGAGTTCAAGGCCAGCATGGGCTATAAACCAAGTTCAGGGCCAGCCAGAACTACAAAGTAAGATGCTGTCGATAGATAGATAGATAGATAGATAGATAGATAGATAGATAGATAGATAGNNNAGATAGATAGATAGATAGATAGATAGATAGATAGATAGATAGACAGAAAGACATCAAATGCTACAAATTTATCTTAGAGTGCAGATTTGGTAACTTCGACTGTTTCTATCTATCATGTTGCTTATTGTTGCTTCTATCTTCTGTAGATCTTGCAGACACCATGTGGCAGAAGGAAAATTGGGCTTTGGTATGTGGCAGATCTGGATCTGAATCCTTACCTGCTATTTACTAGTTGTGGGGAAGGGCAAGTTACAAGCCCACAGTTTCTGTAGTTCTCAAATGGACATCTTAATATTGGCCTTGTGTATCCTTTAAGGGGGAATACGTGAAAGAATGCAGCTAGAGGACTTAACATGATGCATCTGTAGATGCTCAGCCCACGGTAGATATAGATAACAAAACTATTTAAAGTAATGCATCATTGGCACAGGCAAGAGCTTTGTGTCTGGAAAACTGCTCCCCATTTGTATGTCTTAGGCAGAGGGCCAGGACAGTGGGTGTCCTTTCTGGATCAACCCACTTAGCCTAATGTCCTCCAGAGGCACTGGCAGATGGGACGTGAAAATACCAACAGTATGCCTAGGGGAGGGAATGAAGCCAAATGTTACACTAGATTGAACATGCCCAGATAAACCAGAAAAATCTCAGTACAAGCATTCACCATTCAGAAATCCCCCCTCCACCTGCTACTGCTACTTGATAGAATATCAGAGCTGTCAAGTCCCAGACTTTGCCCCTTTCTTAGCTCCATAATGAGTTGTGTTCTGTTCTGTAGCATTTAGGGTCTATACCGTGGTCAGCACCTCAAAGGTGGTGATCATTTGGGGAGCAAAACTTTATTAAATAGCAGCATCTCTTTCCTGGACATTGGGCTTGAATCTGGACATCAGGCATGGCTAAGGTATGCTTCTGCACTTGAAAGCAAGGAAGATACTGACCCATTAGAGTTGAAAGGTCATAATACTCTCCTGCAGTCTAGCCTCAGGGGAAAGAGAGCATCTTTCCCTTGTGAGGTGGCTTGAGAAGCCAAGTGAAGCTGATGGGAAAGGGAATTTATGAAATGATTCTATTAGATAAATAGGTTATGGTATATCAAGTTTTGGGTTGCTTTTAAGATATGATGTGTTTGACTTTTGCCTGCTTGCTTTTAGTTGTTCTTTGCTTTTTTCTGCACTTGTGAGAGGGTGGATTTTAGAGGACATATTAAGAATTTAGGTCAAAAATAAATATAAATAAAAAATTTTTAAAAAGAAATTTACGCAGCAGATTAATGTTCCAGGATGCTTAAGATAGCTCTGATCTGCTGGCCACATGTTCTATTGAACTATACAATTCTTTGTGCGTAAAGATATACCAAAGTGTAAGAATTTTCTGTCTATTTTCAAGGCAGAATGTGCTCATGTTCTCTGTAGCCCATTCAATGTCTCTGCATACTCTGGCTCCCTCTCTCCTGGGTGCTCAGTGGGAATACCAAGAGGGCCCACTCTTCTAAAGGATGCTATTGATTCTGGTGGCCTTGCTAGTGAGCCTGACTCATTGACTTATGTGACTAGAGCCACAGGCTCCCACAATGACAGGCAAGAGATGCAGAAGGGAATTAATCTGAGTCAAATTCTGGTACTCCAGTAGCCAGATGTTGAAAGCTGGCCTCTAAACAGAGAAAAGTTACACAGGTGGCCTCAGCTTTGGAGAACCTAGGCCTCCCAGGAATGTAATCTTTGCTCCTTTCTTGCCTTTCTCCTACAACTGAGCTGGTAGGAAGTTTTTGATTGATTCCTCGAAATGGAGTAAATTGCTCCTCTCACCATCTTGTCTCTGTGTTGTATTCACCATTCATGCAATCTGGCCATTAACAGCTATGATATACACCCACCTCCTTATCTAAGTTTCTCTCTCTGGAAACTGTCAACATTGAGTTAGAGTTGGATGACTAATTTTGAAATAAAGAAGCACTTGAAAGTAGGCCAGGGAACACACCAGTAGCCACAAAGCCCTTAGCTTGAATGGTTGAAAAATTCTGCATCACTGCTAATACTGCTTTTGTGGCTCCTCTTCTGAAAACCAAGGGTGATGACAGGGGCCATGAGTTTCCAGTGCTTTTCCATGCCTATCTCAGAAAGCAAGCAAAAATGGCCACCAGGGAGAATTACGATAATTGTGCATTGAGTGTTTATTTCCTTGGAAATATGTTGATTTTCAGTGTCTCTTGATTAGGCTTTTATTTTTCCTTTTTTGTACCTCCTCTTGGGGTTTTAGTTGCTTCTTTTCTTTTTTTTTTTACACAAACGACATCATGGGTAAGAAGAGATTTTATTTTGAAGAACAATGATCACATTAACAAGGTGACAGCAGATAAGCTAAAAGTCACTCCATTTTCTGCCAGGGAAAAATGTTCTTTGCTGCCAAATTGCCTTCTGCCTCTCTTTGTCTATTCTACTTTTAGAGGAGGTTGGCAGGCCCAGGCACTGATGGACTCAGAAGAAATATCTAGTAGATAGGGCACAACCTTAATTCATATAAGAAAGGAAGCTTTTGAGTTCAGTGACAAAAATCAAAACAAACAAATAAACAGAAAAACAAACAAACAAAAAAACCCACGGACTTCCTTTCCTGTTCTACAGCATTCTTGTGGCTACAGCTCTCTGTAGGACAATGACTTTTTTTTTTGCCCTTTGTCCAACATATCAAACAGGAAATAGCTTTAAAATCTGAAACTTGGTAAAAGGCAAAAAAAAAAACTAATTCATTGCAATTTGGTAGACATATAAGCCTAGGTAATGTTCTGTGGGTACAGAATTTGTCCTACTTCTTCCCCTTTATTTGGGGGCAAAGCTGAGGAACCCAACTCATCCAGAATTGTATTAAAGAATAGCAAATAGGTGTATGATTAAGTCTCCAGGAATATCCACCTATAAAATAGGAGGAAAAAACATTCCAAATTTCAAATCAAATGGGGAAAGAAAAAAGTCAATATGGAATAGAGGGGGTGAAAGGAAAAGAAAAGAAACTTCCTGATACTATACATATATATATATATACATACATTATATATATATGCATGCTGTGTGTAGGACTTTGTTAAGCAGGAAAAATCATCCTATGGTTATTACCTCTAAGCTTTGCTTTCTGCCAAATCTTACAGAATTGTGAAGACAGAATGAAATATTGAAAATAAAACACACATCATAGTGACTGGAACATGATAAGGTTGGCTTTTCTAAAATTGAGAAGTGCTGTTGGAAGCGTATGAGAAAAAGCTTCAGGGTCCTTCATGGTTAAATGATGTTATAATCATTATGTGTAATTAAAGCTTTCTTTTTCTCTGACTTCCTTGCCTCTAATCTTATTCTATTCTTTTCTGAGGCTGGTTCTCATGTTTTATATCCTGGCACACTTTGGTTATTATCAGCATACCTCTGGCAAAATGAAAGCAGACCTAAGCACATAGAGAAGATTTTTTTAACCCCACTCTATGTCTTAATGCAACATTATCTCTCATATACTGGTTTACAGTTTCACTTGTGGGTGGGTGTTTGGCTGAAAATGTCAATTTCAAGCCAATAACTTGTGTTATCAATTTCTCCTGGGTCCCTGCTTTCAACAACTTATTTCAACAACTTCAAAATGTATTCACTCAGGTTATTATTTTTTCTTTTAATCTGTGTATCCTCTAGCAATTTTCTTTAGGTTGCAAAGGAGAGATGTTCGGGGAAAGAAATGATGGTATTTATTTCTCTTAAAGTTTGTCAGCTAAGATGGGACTCTATGCTGGCTAGTTTTTACATCAACTTGACACAAACTAAGGTCATCTGGGAAGAAAGAATCTTCATTGAGAAAATGCCTCCGTAGGATTGGCCTATAGGCAGGCCTGTAGGATATTTTTTTTAAATTAGCGATTGATATGGGAGAGTCCAGCTCACTGTGGGTGGGGTGACCCTGAGCTGATGGTCCTGGGTGTTATGGTAAGAAAGCAGGCTGAGTAAATTATGAGGAGCAATCCAGTGAGTGATACTCCTCCATGGTGCCTGCACCAGTTCCTGCCTCCAGGTTCCTGCCTTGAGTTCCTGCCCTGAGTTACCTGGATTATGGGCTGCAAATTACAAAACGAAATAAACCCTTTCCTCCCCAAGTTGCTTTTGGTCATGGTATTTTTATTACAGCGATGGAAATCCTAATTAAGACAGAGGCTAAGTTTTGCTTTGTTTTTCACCAAAAGTGATTATGCATTGTGGTCCAGGATCGTTCATTGATATTTGGGGCTGAAAGATTTGTGAACCTAATAGTTGGGGAAAGCTAGGATGTTAGTATTAAAACTCATTTAGTGACTACTTTTTATATGCACATCAGGATTATTCTAATTGCTGTCACAGGTGATCTTCATCACAACCCTCCAATGAAGTCACAATTACTATTGTCATTCCATAGACCTGGAAAATGAAGTTTAGAATGTTTACATAACCCACTCAAGATTATGGCTAAGATGTTGCAGAGCCAGAACATAGATGACCCAAAAACTTTTGCTTTGTACACACTGCCAGTAGAGATCTGAAAATAACAGCCCCCAAACTAAATGTAGGGCAGTGTCACACAATGTCTTGGAAGAAGTGAAAATGTCCAACACAATTAAAAGTTCAAAGATGTGCTGTGGTCTATGCTACAGTCCCTATGAAAAACATGTGGAATAGAAAAGAGTTTAGATCCAATTTGTAAGAATTAAAAACTGAGCAGGAGAGATGGTCTCTACTAAATGTGAGACTGAGACTGGGTTAGAAAGAGATATCATTTGGAAAAAGACAGATCCAATGGTGTCCTGTGTATTGAGAAAAAAGAGGCTGGGTAAGGCCTGTTAAGTTCTCCTTCGATTTCATTCAGGACTCCAGAACTTTTTGCTAATAAACTTGACTGAATGCAACAGATATACTTGTTGTCCAGCATACTGTTCAAATATTCATTTCTTAGGAGAAGGTTGTAAAGTCTTGTGGGATCATAAAAGGTGATAGATTAACATGGACTGGAGGTTGTGACAGGTCAAGAAGTTACCATGCAGAGTGTCCCACATGGTTACTTGGACAGGCTGACAGGTCAGCATAAAGAGATGGTGTTTTCAGTGATAAGAAAGAAGACAGCTTGTTCTCTCATTTTTTTTAAACCTCAGCAGTCTGGTGAAGATGCTGGGAGAGATTATAATGTCTCTAGGCAATATAAAAAGTAGATGGTATGATTGCAGCTATTTTTGAAGTTCTTGCAACTACAGGAAAACAAAACAACAACAACAACAAGAAACCCGTATTTCCTTTCTACAATTAGTTATCTTTATATCGTCATCTGCCTCCCCAAATTTCACAAGGGCCTCCTGTTTCTGGGTAGCCATGAAGCTGCCCTGGGTTAACAGCGCCCCTTGTTGGCTGGCTAGAGGAATTCTTAGACTCCACATTTTCCCCC
>LOEQ01001135.1:19043-33452 GCA_001685075.1 Bramus lutescens | reverse complement strand
AGAGGAGGCGCGAGGCCAAGGACCGCCATTTCCTAACGGTAAGCATGGTGGCTGCTAGCTGCCCTGCATTTGCTCTTCTTGAACATTGAGTCCCTCTCTGCTCAGTGAGGGAAGCTGGGCTGACTGAGAGGGCAGGCCATAGACATGTAAGAACTCCTTTCCTTTTGGGGTACACACACACACACACACTTGCTAGCAGTGTAATACGGAAAATCAATAATAGTTAAGGACTCTGAAATCAGAAGACAATTTTACTTCAGATCCCAGCTCTTCTTATATGTTAGAGTTTAGGATTATTGCTTTCTCTCAGTTCCTGCCTTTGCAATAAGAGGATACTATTTATATAGTTTAATAGGGCTTGAATATGTACAGAGCTTCACACAGGGACTGACTGACACAGACTAAGCCACCTATAAATGTTAACCACCACTGCTACTGCCATAATTACCAGTCTGACTCCACAGGAGAAGCTGGAAAAGAACTTATGTGATGTGAAAAGTTACCACTAGAATCAATCATAAGTTCAAGCTTTCCCATTCAATGTAAGAGGCTACTTCCCTAGGGTAATCTATTAGCTCACTGACATCATCACTGCGGGTGGTTAGAGCCTAATCTGGGTGGATGTGGCTGTAACTCAGGCCAAGCTCTCAAGGGTGGACCACAGATGATGAAGCTGGGCCTGAGTGGAAACACCTGCAAACTCAATCAGCAGCTGCTGCAAACACTTCATCCCACATGCGCCTTCTGGGGCCTCGGTGGGGATAAGTAAACATTTGCTTCTGTGTACTTGTATCATTGAAGTCAGGAACTATGGTTTCACGACCAAGCCAGTCCAGATTGTCGTCAAGCTTGCCAGCACTCCTACTCTCTTATTTCGGGTTCAAGGCCTGACATCTAAAGAAGTTACAGCCCTGTATGTAAGAGTTGAGGATTTTATTTGAAATTGACTGCATGACTCTAAACTCTACAGCAGTATGGACTGCACAATATGCAAAATAGTGCAAAATGTCCAGGTTCCATGATGTCAAAAATTCAGATCGAAACATACTTCACCTAAATGAATTTGCATGTTATAACATCCACATAAGAACTTGAATGAGACTAGATGCCCTACAGGTATTTTTCCCGTTTGCAGTCAGCTAGTAGGCACTGTGTCCTTGAGTTGAGTATGTACTGGGCACCATACTGTACTTACCACATTGCTGTGATGCAACCCAAGAATAAGAAGGGGTTATAATTTTCTTCTGATCCATCAGTCAGAATGTTACACATGGTAGTGATTTGCCATAAAAGTCCCCACTCGATACAAGTTCTTATTAAGCTTGAATATGCTTCCCAAGTGTTTGCTTCTAATGAGGTATTTTCTGCATAAAAATGCTAAAAATATTTTCCCATTCATTATAATATGTTTGCAGCTCATTAAGTTGGTTTTCTTGGGGAGGAGGTGAGACAAAATTTTTGAGTGCTTACAGAGGTGACAAGAAAATATAATCCCTTTTATAATCTGCATAATTTTAATGACATCTAAATACCTAAATAAGATGCTAGGAAAAAGACTTTAAGTAGTGACTAGCAATAACTGTGCTTCGTTTACCCAATAGATAGCAATAAGAGGATCCTAGATTATACTTTGGTAAACATCTGACAGTTTGCCTATCTTGAATTTCTCAATTCTTGAAATGTTCAAGTCACTTGGGGGAATTTTGTTTACAATTGAGTTTGGGTCACCAATTTCATTAGAAGACTTTCCATTCAAGTTAGACCTCACAGACTTGGCTAGAATATGTTTCTATGTATTCAGCTTGAAAGGCCATATGTTGCTTAAAGAGTAAAGGTTACAGGAATAAGGATAGGAACTTTGTAGACAAAACCCTGGATACATATTTTCTTAGAGAACTATTAGATCTATATTTTATTAGAGAGTTGCTTTCTTTTTTTATCTCTAAGATTTAGTTAAGCCATTTTTCTTCCTTTTAAAAATATCCAAAATAAGTCTCCAGTATAGGTTCCCACTGCTATGTTGGACACTATAATACGTTCTGGTTAACGATGTCATGGTCTGTAATGGCAAACTGCCTGAACTTGTATACTAATTCTACCATATAAACTGTGCAATTCTAGACCAATGCATCTTTCAAATCATTGTCTTAGCCATAAGAATTGATAGTGCCACATAGGTTTGGCACTAAAAGTTGAATGTGTTTATGAGCAGTGCTTAATGCATGGTAAGCACTCCATAAATATTAGGCCTGATGCTGACGATGAGGATGATGGTTGATGATGATAATGAAGATGACGATAGCTTGTCATCAAGTCCTTAATGTGTCTGTCATTTAATGACAAGATTGTAGGTTTAAACCCCAACTGTCTAAATTTTATGATTTGGAAAAGGTTGTTGTATCTTTCTGAATCCTGGTTTCTTTCTGTTTTTTTTATAATTAAATTCAATTTTCTTTGTCTGTAAGATAGGGATAAATCATTTCAAATTTACAAGGTTATTAAGTATATTTCATGTGATACAATATAAATAAGATTAAATCATGTTTATGCAAGTCCCTAGCACAGTGCCTAAAATATTTGAGTATATGAACCTATATTCATAGTCAATTTTAATAAAGCTCTTATCATCAAATGAAAGGCCCATAATATATATAACCTCATAAAATTAGAGAAAATATAAATCACTACACTCTTTCCAGAGGAGAAGGAAAACTCTAAATATTCATGTACTTTCATCCAGCAATTCCACATCTAGGAATTAACGCTAAGTCTATTTGAAGATTTATTCATTAATATGTTCATCAAATCAAATTTTTAATAGTAAAATATAAATAAATATATACATTCCAAGTGTCCAAGAAAGAGCTTACTTTAATAAATTTTTATAAAATTCTATCCTATAGGAATTAACAAAAAAAATCGTAGTATTATATAAGAATATTTAATGTCTCATGAAAAAATGTATACTTTATTACTGAGGATTTTTAAACAGAGTAATATCTCAAACCATGTGTAGGAGAGAATATCAGTAGATAAATAACTAAAAAAGCTATATAACTTTGTTTCCCAAACTGTTAACTAAGATGCCCTATGGCAGTGCCATGAACTTATACAAAGGCCACAGGATACTAAAACATTTTCAAGTGACACAGTGTCTTCACTCCAGTGACACCTGGCAGTGACTCTAAAGTAACTCCATGATTCCTACAACTAAGAAGGGATGATGTTTCTTATCAATTAATTTACCTAAATGTTCTTCAAGAGGAATTCACAGAAAAACAAACTGGTTAAATTTAGCTTAAATCCCACTATTAGGTGAGAATTTAAGTAGTGTCCCTAAATACCAGCACCCTCTGTCATCAGGGTGACAAAGGAGGTGATTGCAGGGAAAGATTCTCTAATAGGATTATCTTTTCCAATCTGATCTTGAATTTGAAGTTCTACCATTAGCAACTGTGTATTTCTTTCTTATTGGAAGAGACACCAGCCTTGTCTATGAATTCAGCTTTGGGTTATCAATTTTAATAAATGATTGATAATGAAAAGAAAGCAAAATTTAGGAAATTAATTTTGGACCTTCTCTTCGGAATCTGAGCTGCAGAAAGAGGACCAAAGCAACCCTCTCCAAACCCACATCCTCATATAGCATCTCAACATTCTGATTCATTCTCTATGGAAAAATACAGTTTTTCATTGATCAAGGACCCCAAGACTTGTTTGGACTTGGCTGGAAGCCAAATGTATAAAATTTATGGCAATATATATATATTTCCAGGATCTATAAGAAAGAGAAATAGCCTAAGGTGAATTCTTTAGCCACACAGGTGGACTTTCGTCTGCAAATATATGTGTTAAGTGACTGCTTATTGCGGGCAGGAGAGATAAGAAAAGAAGGGTGGCACCAAGGTGTGTGTTTGTGTACTGAACAAAAACTTGGTGACCGGGCTTCAGGTAGAATGCTTGAGGAATTTTCTCCTTGCCTAGGTCGTAGTCAAATTAGGAATAGCAATCAAGTGGCAGTCAGGCTATGGGACATTTGTCAGAACTGCAACAAGTAGCCTCTGCAAATGCACATGTGGGTTAGCAATCTTGGTCAAAGCCATTCCAGAGAAATGAATTCAAGATGGTCCATGCAGTATTTTTAAGTGCTCATGTGCTGTTGATTGGAAAACTTCTCATTTGAGAGACTTAATAGTGTGTGTGTGTGTTTGTGTATCAGTGTGTCAGTGTGTATAAAAAAGCTCACTGATCCTTCCATGCAGCTGAAGACAGTGGTGATATAGGAAGTCCTTATCTCCCAGTATTTCCTTCAAAATTGATACAGAACATCAAGGTTGAAAAACAACGTTACACAACCAAAAACTCACCATCGAAATTTTTTTAGGGCAGAGAATACCCCAAACACCAAATTAGTATTAATTAAAAAGAGAAAAATAAGCACCAAGTCTTCATCTTGTCACAGAGGCATGGAGTATAAATTTTGAAAATAAAAAACTGCATGGAAGTATGGAACTAGAGTGCATCTGGAGGTTGAAATCCACCTCCAGAAAAGTTAAATCTATCCTATGCCTGAAAATACTTGTAAAACATTGTTAAAATAGACAAATCAATAGGAAATGAATTTTAAAAATATGTGTACCATGCAGTAGCTGCCATCCATCCATATGTGGAGGTTTGAGAGGAGAAAAGGTAGAAAGAAAGGCATATGCACCCTTTAGCAGCTAGAGATAAAGTCACCAACATCAAACCTCAGATTAGAAGGACATGTAACTGCTGCCCTGCTAAGAGCAGAAACTACGATTACTGAAATACTTGGATTTGCACATAGTGAAAAAAAATATGCTGCCATTAAAGCAGGAATCTTGGGAAACACACTAATGTCACATAAGTGAATAAAATAGATTAGAAGAACTATGTAAGTATTGGAAATATTAGTGAAAGAATGCAGGAGGTCTGGATTTTATAGCCAACTAACATCTTCTTCAACTACGGCACTATAAAAAGCGCTGCTTTCAACATAGAGGAGTTCAGACAATTTTGTATCCATGAGGATTATCACGGGACAAAGATTCCTCTTAGTGGGGAATCTACCAAAGGGCAAGCTGCATCCATCTAGGGAAAATCAGAGAAAAGAACAACAAAAGGAAGGTTAGTATGCATCTTAACACATGTAAATGTAGATCCAGAGCTACAAGTGTGGGGAGGATGAGCATGAGCTCATGTACAAAGGTTAAGCATGACGACAGAAATGATACAACTTAAACACGAGAAAAATAGAGGAATAACTAAGAAAATGAAATTGTCTCATTGCTTTTTGTCTAAGCAATGAGTAGGTCTGAAAAGATGTTAAAAACAACCAAAAAAACTAGTAATTAAAGTTTAAATGATAGAAAAAGGACAGATACTACAAAACAGCTTGATAAAGCTGAAGAACAAAGGCACATTTCTAAGAGAAAGAAATGAATAGATTTAACAAAATACACATAATTACAAAATAACCAGAATTTTCATATCAATTAATGTGAGATTAATTTGCACATTAAAAGAAGCCCTTTCAATTTATTTGAATCAAGCAACACCAAACTACACACTATAAACATGAAACACGCCGAAAATAAAATGATCAAGATGATTCCATAAAGGAAGGAACAAAAATATAACAAGTAAACAAAACAAGAAATCAGTAGTGGCTTAAAATATAAAACCCATGAGTATTAATGTGACCAACACAGCGACATTTATGAAGCAAAAACTCTAGGGTATATAGGTATAGATAGAAACATGGTACCAGTAGGCGACTTTAACCTATCACTTTCAGTACAGATGGAGCAAGCAGACAAAAAATAGGAGACAGAAAAGCTAAAATACATTGTGAGTAGACTTCGAGCCATGATAATACACAATACTATCAAACATACCCTTGGAACATAACAATTGATTATTATTTAGATTCAAAATGTCATTGTTTCCTAAAGTAAGAATATTCTCAACAACACTTGCTGATCACAGTGTAGCAAAACTCCAGATTACTAACAGAGAGAGCAAGAGCATCAGAAAATCCTTCCTACCTGGACATTTTAAAACTTCCTATGAAACATTTAGCAAAAGAAAGAATATGAAGTGATACTACACAGTTTCTTAAAAAATGATAATGAAGGTATTACTTAGCAGAATCTCTAAAATTAAATAAAACAATGATCAAGAAAAACCGCATAGTACCATATGATTAAATAAGAGTAAATTCTAACATTTCCCTAAAGAAAAATAAAGCTAAAAGAAATATAAATAAGGAAATGATACAAAAGTATAAATTAATAAAACAGAATAGAAAAATAGTAGCCCTAATTAATAAATAAAATCCCAGTTGTTTGAAAAACTGACCAAGAAAATGATAAAAAGTATAAATAAACAAATAAATCATGCCAGGGGATATAAGCACTGAAACATGAAAAAATGAACAATTATAAGAGATTGTTTGATAGATATCATGCAAATAATGTTGCAATCTTAAATACATGAACTGTTTCTTAGATGAAAAAATATTGCCTAAATTCTCCCCTTTAGATTTAGAAAGATTAAATAGACCCATTTCCTTACAAAAACCAGTTTCTCTTAAGGCCCTCAGGCCCAGATAACTTCCCATAAGAATTGTATTTACCTTTCAAAGTCCATAGATTTCCAGTGTGCTGTAACTTGTTTCATAACATTGGGAGTCAAATAAATTTCCCTATTTCTTCTATGAAGCAACTACAATAATAAATATGCCAAAGCCTCAAGGAAAGTCCAAAAACAAACTTCACAATTATATTATTCCTATGTATTTATTTTAAAATATTAAAATAAACATTTGCAAACATAATACATGACGAATTAAGAAGTTAGTGGCTGAATGAGATTTATTTCAGGAATGGAAGGGTGAGTCAATATTAGGATATTTATTAGCATTATATGTCATATTGATAGATCTAAGAGGGAAAACACGTTATGACTATGCGCATGGAAAATACTGGAAAATTATTACAATCTGTCTATTTTCATTTTTTAAAACTCAAGAAAATAAGAATTGAATGTTGCTTCATTGATATTATAAAATAACCATATATTTTAGCTCAAAAGCCAGCACCTTAATCGTAAACCCTGACATGTATTTCAAAAGTCAGGAAGAGGACACGAAAGGTCTCTACCACTTCTACTGCTTAATATTGGATTAGATATATTAATAGGTGAAATTGAACAAGATAGATCAGTTAAACACACAGGAATTGAAAAGGAAGTAAAGCTGTGTTTAACTGGAGACGATGAGATAGTACAGCAGACAAATGCTCAATAATCAAAAGAGGAGAGAATTCAAACAATCCAAGCATTCAGGAAGGAAGCAGGATGCCAGTGCACAAAGGTCACTTGCTTTTGTTTACACAAATGATAGTCAATTACAAGAGCTACATCTAGAGAATCATTTGAAGCAATAATAAGGATGGTTAAATACCTAGGAACCAATTTCCCAGAAATATATAAAATCTGTATGAGAAAAATCTCAAAGAACTTCCTAAAAATAAAATAAGACTTTTCTGAAATGAAAATATATTCTCTGCACTTGGTTTAGAGTGATTCAGTATTAAAAACAAATTAGTCATGTCTCTGTTAATTTGTAAATTTAACACAATTCCAATAAGCTTTATTCTATGGAGTCAGACCCATAGTACTAAGGTTCATATGGAAAAATAAATGCACCTGACTAACCAAACAAATGCTGGCAAAGGAACTACACAAGATGTGATTAGTGCTACAAGACAAGAAAAAATATAAAGTCTCTATAATTCGGCAGTGTGATATTAGGTAAATATACCAGTATGCTAGAATACAAAATGAAGAAATAGATTGGTGTAACATGATGCCAAATAATAAAAGTGACAGCACTACCAATCATGGAGGTGAAAAATTGAGTTAGTTAATGGTGCCAGAAAAAGTGGCTAGCCATTCGGTAAAATAAAAAAATGTTCTGGCCATTTTATCGAACTCATCACTATTGACCTTTGGGCCAGGTAATCCTTTCCTGTGTGGGTTTTGCTCTGTGTTCAATGTGTCGCAGCATCTCTGGCACCTACGCACTAGGCGCCAATAGCACTCCATCCATGACTTGAGACAGTGTCAGATTTTCACTGTGGTGACAGAATCACCTCGGTTTAGACCTAATTATACCAATTTCTCTAGCCATACAAATACATAAATTCAAAATGAATTTGGGGCCTAAAGGGTGAAAAAAATGAAACTTTATATATGATAGAATAAAATACAGGTGTGTATTCTTTGGCCTCGGTCTAGGAAAAAAACCTTTAGTAACTTTGATTATTATAGCCCAAACACCACAGACAGAATTAAGGCATAACCAAAGAATGTAGAGAAATCGTGCAGCATACAAAGTACTGATATCCCTAAGGGACATATGCTTCCTAAATATGGAGGGAGAAAGCAAAACTCTGAAAGAAAAAAGTAAGAGAGATATTTAAATGGACAATTCAGAAAAAATATAGATATGTTCTTAAACTAAAACAGTGCTAAACCTTCTGGACACCGTCCCCCCCGCCCCCCAAAAGTAACACTGCTCTTGTTGCTGATCAGACTTGATGATAAAACCCTATTGCTGAAGGCACCACAGACATTTGTCACAAGACATGAGGAAATCAAAATGGTCCAGGCAAGGAAGCTTCCTCTCTACAGGGTAGCTCTCATCATCCCTACTGGAAAGTGACTGGATTGCTCAGTCCCAAATGGAACATCTGCATCATACCACCCTTCCAAGATTCAAGGGTCCCCATAGTAGAGGGAATGAAAAGTGTGTAAGATTCGGAGCTTGGGGGAGGGGTCAGAACAAAGCGGTGTCCTCTGGCAACGACAGCACCACTGCATTTCTGACCTCACAGCAGCTGTGGTGGTCTGCACAAAACCTCCACAAGACTAAGGCAGCCACCATCCCAGCTCACAGGAGGAAAGGGTTCTAAGTCCTCGCTCCTAACTGAGGAGTTATGGATAGTTGGTTATTTCTTGGGGATAGAGGCAGCTTTCTTTAAGAGTGTGGCTCATGGTAGGTTAACTATGCTCCAGTGGATAGCCCCACATCCAGAAAGACATGAATGACACAAGCTTGACTCAATGGGTCTTTAAGATTTTAAAAAAAGAGACATGAAGTTGAGGGGTAGGAAGGAGAACATAGACCTAGGAGGATGTAAGGGAGTTGAGGGCGAATATGATCAAAATACATTGTTTGAAATTTTCAATGAATCAATAAACATTTATTTAAAAAGTTGTTCAAACTCACCCATAGCCAGAAATAAGACAACATAGGGCAGCATGATCTGCTGATGAAACTGGGGAAAACAATTGGTTCTAAGTATGACTGCTAGAAATTCAGATTTGATTTACCTTATGAATTTGGCAATATCTAGTAAGCTTTCCTAAGCACTTCTTACCCTAGCAGTTGCAGTAAAGATACACTTCTGATCTGGAGCAGTGTTTATAAGATATTAGAAACAACCAAAATATGCACATGTTAAAGAATGATAGAATAAGCTGCAGGACATCTACACAGCTGCATATTATGCAGATATAAAAGAATAAGGAAGACTCTTATGAACCAAAAGAAAGTTGCTTCTAGGACATTCTCTTAAGTGAAAACCAAGCAAAACCCCAAAGGATATCTGTCTTATATGATTCTCCATGTTAGAAAGGTATATGAAATACATAAAGTGTCATACATTTGCATAAGAGTCAATTTTGCAATCTTCACAAACCTCCATACTGCCAAAAAAGACAATTAAAAATTATAGCTAAAACAGAGTTAAGAACATGACATTCATAGACCTCTATCAAACACGTGAAAAGGAAATCTACAAAGAGTATAGGAGTAGGTGTGTATGTGTATTATACTAGGAAGTGAGCCCCGGGCAGCACTCTACCACTGAACTGTATTCCAAGTCACTGTTTACTTTTTATTTTGAGATATGGTCTTTGCTAAGTTGTTCATTCTGGCCTTTACCTCACTCTATAGCCCAAGATGTTCTTGAACTTGAAATCCTTTCATCTTAGTATCCTGAGTTGTTGTGATTATAGGCCTACTCCACAAGCCTGGCCAGAAATCATATTAAATTGTTATGAAATACACAAATACTGCAACAAATTGATACTCCATCTAGAAAAACAAAAGTCTTGAAGTTTTCTTATGAGAAGGAGAGCTAGAAGGGTTGCGATTTGTGAGTTACTGGGGAAGGATAGAATGAGGCTGATTTGAAATTAGAGGGAAGGCTGTAACCCTCCATGTGAATAAGCTCCCAATCCTGCAAAGTGAACGTGGTAGCTGGTAGATGTGTGCAATGTGTTTTGCATTCTTCTACAGCTCAGTTCAGCTAGGTGTGATCCCTGCATTCACTTAGAGTTTTTCATGTATGAAATCATACATAAACAGACACAACATTTACATTACGTTCAAATCACGCGCCTTAGATACCAATTGCTTTGGAACTAATGCAAGTTTTCAAAATGAGCACAGCAGAACTGGCTGTAGAGGAAAGATAAATCAGAACAAATGAGGTTGGTTTAACTACAGGGATGGGTGAAGATAAGAATTAAGGAATAGAAAGGAAGCCGTGAGGCTGAGGAGGAATGACATTTCTTTGAGCATATGTTTTTTATTGCTGTTGTTTTATTTTTTCATGCCTTGCAGTCTTAGAGCCCAGACAATATTTCATGAATCCTCTACCCACAAATAAATAACATCAACTAGAATGTGAGGAGAACCCCAAGTGGAAAGCAAACGGTAATGAATAAACCTAACTATATCACAAATTAATAGAAAACCCACCCTAGAGGAGGGGAAAGAAAATACCTAATATTGATAGCTGTGGAAAATATTATTTGGGTTTGGCTTCATTTCATGGCAATCAAACTAATTTATTTATGAAGCTACAGCTATAATTTTAAATGGAACAACCAAGCACAACCAGGCATTAAAATGTATTACTATATATCTAAAATTGGGCAAGTAATAAACTTAGGAATGTCACACACATTAAGGAGCCTCAGTTGACTAACACATGACTATTAGACAATCCCTGTATTTCATACGGTTTCTAATCACCTCACCTCTCATAAAGTCTGAGTGATGCTTCATAGTGAATTCCTTATGCATTTATACTCTGTCATCCTTCATGCTCCCCATTTGCTGTCCATTCTCCATCGTTTTTCAGTGGCACTCTCAGTTGTTGCTTGAAGCACTGTGTATGTATTTTCCTTCATAAGCAAGGAAATAAGTAAGTAAGTAGTGAGTCCGAGAATGACAGTTGAAGGCAGGTATGTGAATGAAGGGACTATGCAGACAGATTTTTGGATGTCAACAGCCTTGCCCAGTGAGGTTTAAATTTAACTGACTTTGGCAAAGACACTCCTTTGGCTTCCTCAAAGACTTGCCATTCCAAATCTGGTTGTGCCATCAGTGGCAGACCACGTTTCTAAGGGATTAGCAGTGGCCTACATAAGGAGCAAGAAGGCCAGTGTAGCTAGGTAACTAATGCTACAATCTATGTGATGCTTTGGACTGCTGTTAGGAGCTGACCACAGGAAGCATAGTTATTTGCCAAATATAAAAATATTAAGGACTCTGAAAATCATTTATAAATCTTGAACCGAAGAAATTAAGCACCCACTAAGCAGCAATCTTTTTATTTAGAAACATGAAGGGAAAAACATTCTAATGAACATAAGGCAGAAATGGCGCAACAGAGGGATGAGCTCAGGGGGTTTGTAATGTCCCCAAGCAAATTGTCAGAGCAGCCATTCTGGTGACTGTGCTGTCCCCAGACTAAGCAACCCTTCGGGCACATGGCTGCTTCCTGATAATCAACAGTGCAACACGAAGCTGTGCCATATTGAGGTGTGCATGCAGACTCAGAAGCCTGACATAGAGGGACCTGTACAAGTCGCCTGAAGATTTGGCTCTGTACCTCTCATTTGTCAAGCAGAACATCTCCAAAAACCGGTCCTTTGATGGCAGAGAGAGGAAAGAACCAAAACACAGTCACATTTTTTCCCAGGGGAGTTAGGTTTCTCAAAAGCTTCTGGAGAGACAATATCATAGAGACCTGTACATGAGCGAAGGTAAGAAAAACTTGTAGACTACAGAAGAATTTTGACAAGTTAGAAATATATCAAAGGGTTTTTTTGACTATTAAGAATCCAGGAGACCAAATGACCAAGGTGAAGGGTGGAGATGGTGGAAGGCATCATGTTTATAATATATATCTAGTGAAGGACCTTAGCTAGATGGATCCTGGAAGGATTCCCTCTCCTATTTGCTCAGATCATGGAGATATGCGACATTTACCAGCAGAACAGGTAAGAAAGCATTTGTAAATAGAGCCAGTAAACAGATGCTGAAGAGAAAACAGAGCAGGAGCATCATTCCATTATGCCCTATTTACCCTAAAAGTGACTTTGTGTTCCCAACATGGGGCAGCAATAGCATGCAGAGAAGAGGACTAATGGTTGGACAGGACAACTCTCATGCTCTCTTTCTTAAGTATTACTCCCAAAGAGCAATTTAGTTTCAATCTTTTGGTCAAGAAAGTAGATGTGCAGGGGTTGGAGAGATGGAATCGGCAGATAAGGGCACTTGCTGTTCTTCTGGGGGATGCAGGTTTGTTTCCTAGCACCCAGCACATTCAGTGCCCACAGCCACCTTTAACACCAGCTCCAGGGGATTCTGCACACTTGTCTACTGTGCACCGCACTCACATGAACAAACTCATGTGCACATAAACATAAAATTTAAAAATAAAAATAAAATCTTAAAATAAATTAGATGGTCATATTCTGCTCTAGGTCTACCTTTTCCAAAACCCTAACAAATTCTGATGGCACTGTCTGTCCTATCAGCCTTTTGGATAACCCAGTTTGCAGTGATGCCCAATTTCTCATCTCAACATGTGTAACACCTGAAATAGCTCACTGTGGGATATCATGACATCTTTATCTAGATCATATTTGCAATACAAAATGGAGATCGTTGATTACCCTGTTGAATGGTTCTGACCCATTAACATCTTTATTCTTTGTACCATCATCAATGGCTCATAAATCAGCCAAAATTCTGATGAATCCAAAGAAGTTCACCTGGTCTTCTACATCTGGAAAGAGGACTCTGATCAGTGGGTTAAGGTCAAGTTCTGGAATTTACAGAACATCTTTC
The DNA here is from genome assembly GCA_001685075.1 of Bramus lutescens. Classification (NCBI taxonomy): domain Eukaryota; kingdom Metazoa; phylum Chordata; class Mammalia; order Rodentia; family Cricetidae; genus Bramus; species Bramus lutescens. The sequence goes on along the minus strand of LOEQ01001135.1, from coordinate 20,215 downwards.
CAGCTAAGAGTCCTAGTCTCCTCTCTGTCCAGATCTGGTGATGGCACAACTGTAGAGTCAGAAAATGTGACTGCGAATGTCTTTCTTGATCCCCACAAGTGTTTCACTCAATAGCAGCATGGAGGCCTGGGACAAAGACAAAAGAACTACTAAAACTGAAGGAGACAAGAAGTTTGAAAACTAAGTACAATGGATGATCATGGATGGGATCCCAAGTGAGAAAGGGGATATGAATGTGAAAACTGGATTATTTCACGCAGTAATTCTTAACCTTCCTAATACTGTCTCCCCTTAATACAGCTCCTCATGCTGTAGTGACCCCCAACCATAATGTATTCCATTAATACTTCATAACTGTAAGTTTGGTACTGTTATGAGTTGTAATGTAAATATCTGGTATGCGACTAATAAAGGGTCATGACCTACAGGTTGCAAACCACTGATTTAGAGGAACAGAATCAGGAGAATGAATACACATTCGAAAGAACTTTGTTAGATTACCTTGCAAGTTACTGTCTGGGAAGTCCAGTAATGGCTGTCTCATACTGGAGAGTACAAGAATGCACTAGTTATTCAATACATGCAATCCCAATCTGTCACTGAAGACCTGTAGGGTTCTTACAGAGCTCTGGTCTTCGGGGGTCTCTGTTGGAAGTCTGAAGAAGCAGGTTTGAATATTAGCAAAGGAATGCAGTTGTGGAAGCAACAGGATAGATGAACTTGCCAGCAAGTGTGAAGGCAAGTATGTAACATTTCCTTCTTTATGTCCTTTTATCTGGACTGGTGCCACAAGGTGCCACCCATATTTAGGGTGGGTCTTCCCACTTCAAACAATCTGATCCAGAAAAATCCCTTCCAAGAATGTCCAAAAGCTTGTGTTTTAGTTGATTTGAGTGAGATACCATCAAGATGACAACTAATATCAGCGATCATAAGCCCACCCATCATCAACTTGACACCCAATCATGTCTCTTTACATAATGCTTAACAAAGACATAATCCTGCTTAACATGCTATAACTGTGCTGCATACAACCACTAATGCATTATATATTCTTTTTAGAATACATATCCTGCAGGAGAATTGTCTGTATTCTGTCAATCATGTTTTAAATAAACGCTGGTTGGCCAGGCAGGAAGTATAGGCGGGAAAACCAGACAGGAAGTAGAAAT
>LOEQ01001134.1:240049-260146 GCA_001685075.1 Bramus lutescens | reverse complement strand
GAGTTTGGCAATGACTCTTCTGATTCTATTCTGTGAAACACATTAAGGAGTATAGGTATCAGCTCTTCTTGGAAGTTCTGGTACAATTCTGTATTAAAACCATCAGGTCCTGGGCTTTTTTTGGTTGGGAGGTTTTTTTTTATGACAACTTCTATTTCCTCACGACTTATAGGTTTATTTAAATTGTTCACCTGGTCTTGATTTAAGCTTAATAAAACCCTTATGAGGTAGGTACTATTACCGTCCTTGTTAATAGATGAGAATTATGCGGCAATTACTTTTCTTCATTTACGTGGGGAAAAGAAATAAGAATAGAACTAAGAATACACACTGCGAACCTAACCAAATCCACAGACCCATCTATTGCATAACACACTGCTTTGAAAGAAGTGCATCTTGTGAGTGTGTGTGTGTGTGTGTGTATTTGAGTAATACAGCAAAAATTAAGAGTGAATACCAAGGATCTATCAGATCTTTGATCTTGGCTTGATCTCCTATTAATTGAAACATAAGTCAAGGCATGGGACTTGGTTGTACTATAATTCTTTTATATATTAGGTGGGAGAGTTGATGGTTACCCTTTTATAGTACAATGGTATACAATCATGGAATCATTTTCTTATTATCCTTCCATTTGCTTTTATATGAACAATAATCTTTTAATAGTAAATATGTGGGTCATTAATTATCTAATAGATAAGGCAAAAACCACTTATTTCCCAAAAAGTAAATTATGGAAGTTATCAAACTGTTACTGATCATGGTCCAGTTACAAATTGGTAATTGAAAAATGAAATTTGTTAGTCCTTGAATAAAGCTCTCTACAGTGGAAAATACAGCCATACACAAAGGTCTGTCATTCTCTTTAAATTTTTATAAATAAAGCATTGTTAACATCTCCATTTCATTTAAACAAACCAGAAAATAGGACAGAAAGTTATATAGAATTCTACAACCCAAGAAAAGCTTCTGTGAATGTCTTGTATGTGTTCTACATAAGCATCAGAGCAATGTTAATAGGAAACATGGAACACGTTTCTCCTATAGACACCATATATCCACTGGCCCCCTTACCATGATTTTTGCCATGCGCAAATCAGCCTGAAAATCAAAATCAGCAGGATTTCCAGAGCTCTAAATTTGAGGTATTTTTATTTATAAGGTACAGAGCCATTGACATTTGGCTTTGTGTTTCACTGTACACCTGAGGCTTGTAGCTTTCAAAACAACTCTTGTGTGTTATTCCCTCACTTAATATACTGATTTTATTGGACTTTTTCCTGGAAGATTTGCTAGATTCCAGATTCTCTCCTGAGATCCATTTCTAAGGAATTCATAAAGGAGGTGATAATTTCAGATGAGCAAATTTCAAAAAATTCTAAGATTTGAAAATATTCCCTAAGGATGGCATAAAGCCCCGAAGAAAGTATAGAGTTGATTTGGAATTAGTGTGCAGGAGATACAAAGCCGACAGAATATTAATTTTTCGTGAGAGAAATCAAAGAAAAGAGATTAAAGCCTGTGACTCAACTACTATTGCAATGGTTTTAATTGGAACAGTGTGGGTCTAAATGTATAGATCATTTTCGTATAAACCCTTAAAGAAAGTGACTTTAGTTCTAATGACAGTATCTCCCAGGGGGAAAGCAATCCTATTTCTGCACATCATAATATTTTGACAAAATCCTAAATATTCAAAGAAAGGAAAAGAGAAGAATGAAACAGTGAAAAGTGTCACAGTTCAAAAAAGAAAAGGCATGTAATTTCCAAAAGGAAGCAAGTTATCCTTTATAGAAAGAAGTTCAGGTTTGGATGCATACTAAGAATTAAGGGTTCGTCATAGTTGTCAGCAGAATGTTACAAAAGAGATAGAAATTGGAGAAGTAAATGCTCAGGAAACTCCTAGAGTTTGTAGGTCTGATAGGGCTATAAGCGGTGCAGCTTCCATACAAGACAAGTCAGAAGCTTAAAACTTAAATAAATAAAAAGTGCATCGCAGCTACAAGAAACCCTGAATGAATTTGTTGAGACTATTGAGCAACAAGTCTCATATGTCAGTTAATACAGAAAGCTTCATCCAGGGATGAAAACATAGTCCAAAGTTCAAATGTTTGTTCTTCCAGTGGAAATGGCAGCTTGCAGATCGCAGATTTCCTTAAGATTGTTTAAATAAATCAGCAAGGCTTGAACTAGCATGGTACATGTTTCATCCAGCCTCTCTAGTCACTGGCCAATTCTTATAAAACATTGTGTTATACATTTTTAGGCTCTTTGTTTAGCATCTACAAAGTAAGTCTATGGCTTGAACGATAACCCAACAAGAACAAGAACACCAAAAGAACAAAGTAACATAGGATAAAGAAGTTTGGATTAATGAGGTCCAGACAATGACAATATCTAGGATTCTGTTCAGATAGGACATTAAATACCAGCACCCGACTCCTTGGCCTCCCTCCCTTCCACATTCGTCACACTTTCCCTTCTGCATTAATTGTGTATTCACTTGCCATATTTGATTCTGGAATATCCCTCCAGGTGGTGAAGACTTGGATCCTGCCAGTTCTGCTACTAGGAGTGATAAAATCACTGATCAGGTGCAGCCTGACACAAGGAAGTTATGCCATTGTTTTTGTGCCTATGACAGGTATACTGTGACCCTTATTGAGCCCAGTTCTTTTTGTCAGTCATTGGAGGTAAGTCTTCCCTACCAAACAGTTGTCATATTACACAGTTTGGCTACAAGTCCAAAGCAACTGTGCAAGTGACCACACATTGTAACTTCAGAAACTTCTGGTCAAAGTAAATCTTTCACTTTTATGTCTCTGTCTGAGGTATAACAATATCTATCTTTTACCTCCCCATAGGGGACACACTGGAGTGGAGACTGGACAGACTCTAGGTCAGAAGGAAATGGATGAAGGTGTTATGGAAGGAAACCATGACTGGAAAACAACACTTGGTTAACAATGGAACTAATCTTAACAATGACTTGGATCCCCAGCTGATCGCTGATAAATAGTGATGGAAGAAATTGATTTTAGTAACTGTAAAGGTAGTCAGCTATTCAAAAAAGTAGATGCTCCATAAGACCAGCAAACAAAGGTATAATGTAGTGCATTGGCAGGATTCAAATGATGATTTAAAGAAAAAGAAAAAGGTCCCTAAAGAAAGTACCTAAGAAGGTGAGACCAGGAAGTTGGGATCTAACTAGGAAAAAAGTGTACCCAAAATGCCAAGCAAAGATAGTAGACAGAATCACTGGAGTGGACAGCCTACCTGCTGCTCGGGTCAAGGTAAGTTTGTCTTCCTACAGATTTCTTTTGTTTTTTTTTAGACATAAAATAAATACTTTAATAAAATAAAAACTTTATAAATATCAGAGATTCATATCTGTCATTATTTTAGTGTTTAGAGCACAATGTGCATAATTTTATAATAAAAATAAACAGAAATGGATTAATACAAAGTATTGATAACACCACAGATTGAATAAATGGAGAAAATGCAGGGAGAAAGAAAAAAATCCCCTAATGGTTCCTGATTGCTATTAGAACTATTTGTAAAATCCTTTGCCTTCAATTTCCTTGAAAATTTCTTTCTTCCTGAAACTACCTATCTTTTGACTTGACAATTGGATAATTTTGTTCTACGTTCCCCACAGAATCTTTCAAAGCCTGGCCAGCCCTGCTTCTAATAGCAAAAGACAGATACAGTCCTGATGCCCTGGCCGTCGATGAACATGAAGTTCCATGAGTAGTGGCTCTAGGTATTCAGTGGAATAAGTTCTGTGTCATTTTAAATCAATAAATCAAGTAAAATTTTATTCTTTTCAAAGATCTCTGATACAGTTTGACAGATAAGAGGTTTTATCAGTTTTAAAGGACAACCTCGCCAAACAAATTTCAGTACAACTTCTTAATATGTTCTAAATAAAGGTTATTGCAAGATATGCAAATCCAAGTTATTAAGGTGAGTACCTATAAGTGATAAAGGTGTGAGGACAAATGGATATTATGTAATTTCTATACTTTGCATTGTGCCCAAACATCTGTCACAGTGATTCTGGTATAAATATGCTGCTGTTTATAGATTGTATGTATCTAAAACCTATGTTTTCACAAGCTCAAAACATTCTTGTGGGTCCCAGGGAGCCGAATTGAAGGATCCACCCTTCTCAATTCCCTGGTCCTGAATTTTTTTCCTAAACTTTTTTTCCTCTGCTTTATCAACACCATGCCAAATCCAAGAGAAACTGTACAGTTTCACACCACAAATCCTGGACAGGAGTAAAGAGATCAGCTACCCATGGGTAGCTTTCTCAGCTGCCCCCCCCCAAGAAAGAATTCAGTGCCCAGAAATAAGCAAGAAGCAGTCACAAGAATCTGCCATTGCAATTCTTTCAACCTGCTATGCCTAACTCCCCGCTTTTTTATTGCAAGAAAAGGATGGGAATGTTGTGATCTGCTGGCCTGGTCTGTCATGTGGTTACCATGTCCCTTTAAAAGACAAGCCCTTCTCACTCCTAAACTTCCCTCTTCTGCTGAGGCAAGCATATCCCACCTCCTCTCCATCCCATGTATGCTCTCTCTCCTTGTCTGCTCTTCTCCTGTAGAGGCAGCTTCTGCCTCTTTCCCTTGTCCCCCTACTCCCTCCCCCCTTTCCCTTATCTTTGCCCTCCATAGCCCACTAAATAAACTCTGTAACCCAGCTCTCTTTGCATTGTGTATCTGTCTGTCTCTCACCCGCTGCTGTCTCCCACCCTCTTCAGGTGACCTGTGTTATCTCTCATGGAACCTGCCAGGGGTCACCCTGTTTTATGAATAATAACAGGAATGAATTCCAATTTGAACTATGTACTGTTATCAATGCCTTGGCACAATTTTACTTTTTGTAAGATTCAAATAATAACATATTTGCATTCTGCATGTAACAGGTATAGATAGGAAATAAAGATTTCTCCAGGGACATGAAAATCTGTTCTTCTTGCTTTCTTATAAACTCTACCTTATCTGAAAACATTAGTTTTAGCTCTAAGGTAAAGCCAATTTAAAATACTCTTACTTCAGAAGACAACTCTATATAGCTTTCTTTTTTTTTCTTTTTTCTGGACACACTAATTACATTTTAAACCCCCTCTCCCCTTCCTTCCCTTCTCTTTTCCTCTTTCTTTTTCTCTCGTTTGTGTATATGTTTGTGTGTATATGTGTGTGTGTCTGTGTGTGTGTGTATTTCTTGCCATAGTTATAAGAATGGGGATGATTACAAAGGTTAGCTACAGTTATAGTGGTATCTATACTGTGCCAGTATTGTTTTAAAGATAAAGGTTACCAAAAAGATTCCCATCTCCAGAAAATCTGTGCGTGTAGGTGATAAGAGACATACACTATTGCTTTACGACAGTTGTTTGATTGAGAATGGATGATTATTTCCATTTAAAGTGAACTTCTAGCAATAAATTATGCATTAATAGTTTTTACTGATATGAAGTAGCTTTTCTAAAATTTTGGTTTAGTGTTTGTGTATCTTTGTGTGTGTGTGTGCTATAAAGCCTAACCTAAGGTTGCTGTTACCAGTCGGTCAAATTGATAGTGCTGCTGTTCACAAAATGGTTTGTTGCCTCAATGGATTCCATTACAATCACCAACATCCAAACATGGGAGGATAATTTAATGAAGGGACAACAGAAGCCAAAGTCCTGAACCTTTTCCTGTTCTTAATCCTGAGTCTGTCATGTTGCACTAATGCCTTAAGACACTTTATCTTCACTTACTCCTTGTTCTGGTGAAGACACAATGTACTTACTACTTTTCCTGTCTTTAAGCTGACGGTCTTCTATAGCCTTAAATACTCTCTCTGAGCACTTATATCCCTAAAGTGTTTTCACATACATATTCAAAAGAGTGCTCTTTTTCTGCATAGATTCACTAAATGTACTTCACAAACCACAAGTGTCCACTAATGTATCCGACCTGATGCTCAAGGGGATGGCCAACCAAGTGCATGATTGAAATACAGTAAGTAAATGAAATGCAAGAGGTAAATACCAGAGCGATGAAGGCCAAAGAAGGTAAGGAAAAGAAATCATTTGACTTGAATAAGTGTGAAGAAAGATTCTTATAGAGAAACATAAGCCTTGAGTAAATGCAAAGAATCTCTTAAGCATTTAGATAACAAGGTCCTTAGTCCTTAAGAGTCATTAGAACAGATTTGGAGGACCTTTATTCTCAAGGGAACTGGTCTTTGTTTATTCTGCTTATTGTAAACCACAGCTACAGGAGAGCCATTTGCATTGCTAATCATCTTATTCCAGAATCTACTGACATTTTAGTGCTGTGTATGAGATGTGTGGGTGAGTCAGTTTTTAATCACTATTTGTTTATCTAGAGTTGGTTACAGGGCCAAGGGACAAGTGCCTGATTGGCTAGTCTATTAGAAAATCAGCACTTTGTACCTGTGAAAGTTATGTGCAGAACGTTAATGTATGGCCTTGTATTAATTATATTAAGGACCTGAAATAGAATGTATAAATGAAATTTTAAAAAATTATAAAAGACCATCTCAATGTGTGCTCATGGTATTGATAAAAATACAATTATTAGATGAAGAAAATTAAATTTAGTTAAGAGCACACAGTAGGGCTAATATGAATGAAAGTAATACTATATGTATTCAAAAATCATAGATTTAGAGATAAAAATGACAGTTATTTAGAAGATAATTATTTTTAACCATATTTCAATATTATGTAATACTTGAGATATGAAAAATTACATATTTTGTAATATTTATAATTATACTTTTTTGGTAAATACCAGTTTAAAATAAATTTAGTCAAATAAAATTAAAAGAAAGAATAAGATTAGACATGGCTTCAGTAAAATGTATTATGTTTCTGAATCAAGAGACAAAACTTTTTTTAAAATTTAAAGTACTTTTAAACACAGAAATGACAATTTTATTAAATTAAGAGAATATTTATTTCTTTTAATTATATCAAAGAATTCTAAGCTTCTTGATGGAAATTTAATGAGACTGCTTCAAATAAATGATGAAACTTGAATACTACAAAAAATAAGCAATCTATACTAGAAAAATCTAACCTCACTAGGTCATATTCCAGAGTTCAGCCATAGGAATACTAAAATTGAGAGACGGAATGAAAGCATTTTTCACATTCTGAACTAATTTGAACTGAAAATGTAAAGAATGTAGAGGTTGGGAAGTTATTAAGGCCTATGAAAGCATCCAAGAACCTTACTCACTTCTTGTGGTTTCCCGCCTTCTAGTTTCTTAAGCCACAGTCACTCCTAGATAGTTGGTCCCCATGAACTCCCCTTTCATAACTGTTTGAAAGGCTGGGGACACACCCTTTGCTTCAAGTTTATCCACTGGAGGATGCTGCTTCCTTTGTGTTCAAGAAGTACCATACCTGGGACCCCTTTTGCTCCTGGCTACTAATATATCAAAAGTCCTGCTGACCCATGACATCCATTCCTTAGCAATGGTTTTAGGGGATAATTTCTTTTTCATTAAATCTGTGGATAGCTATTTTTTTAAAGTCAAAAACTATGAAATACTCAGAATCTGAGACTCAGGTATTCAAAGTTTTTATTTACATCAATAATTATTATTTTATATTTACTGGTGGAGATCCATGAGTGCCATTTTGTTATAGTGACATTGACTTTGATTTTCAAATATAATCATGTATGTAGAAAAGTATTTCCACAGTGAAAATTAAAATCAATAGTTGCATGAGGACGACACAGTTATGAAGGGGGTTTAATATATTCTGCAGCTAGACAACACCACTTTAATTTTCATTCACAGAATAAAATTTAAAAAGTCCATCTCAGATTACACCAATGGGTAGACAATATAAGATCAGTGTTTTCTGCTTTTCTATTAATGATTTGAGGTAAGCACCATGACCTAAGTAAGTTATGGATATGTTAAGTTATAGAAAAGAAAGAGTAAGGCTCAGCACAGGCAAGACTTCCACTTAGAGTAACTCCAGAGCTTAGAGCCTAGATCAAGATGCATCTCCTGACATGATCTAATAAGCAAAACTGTTATTAAAGGGAGATCAGTAAAATGTTAACTGCCCCAAGTCAAGATAAAACCTAAATTGGAGACAATAAATAAGCTTTAGCATTCCACAAACAAAGCACCCAAGCTTCTTAACATTTTAATAGCCATCTCAACTGCCTTTCCAGAATTAGAGAACAAATTTCTGTGTCAACAATTGGCAGAACATAGCATCCAGAGCGGTCCATTCAATACCTAGCTAGGGTTCCTGTCCTTCTGGGACTTTATAAAAACTCGGTCTTCCTCTGTAAAACTTTGACATCAAAGGTGATGTTAATTATTATCTGATTGGTAGGTACATATATAATCATACATCCGTACATATGAAACACGTAGAGAAAGAATTAACCAATGTCAATGTACGTTAGACACTTTCATTTCCTTTTTTCTTTCAGTTATTTTATAACACCATTGGCTCAGTGCCTTGAAAATACAAGGTGTTCTGTTACAACTTCCTACCCATTTTCCTGAACTCACAAGGCACTCCATTATATGATTAGAATGCCTAATTGTTAGCAAAATCCTCATTTAAAGCCAAATTCTGCCTCTTTTAAGTTTCTGCCTAATTATAAACTTCTAGAACAATGAGAAATCATGCCACTCCCTGTTCTATGAGAGTCTTTCAAATATGTGTAACAGTAAGGATGCTTACTTCCTTTTGCCTCTTTCCGGGCCAACACGCCGACTCTTTCAACTGTTATTTTGAGGCATGCTTCTGGAAATACAGTGTCCCAATTGCTTATTTTTTTATTTTTTCCCAATTGCTTATTATAGACACATTCTGGACAGTCATTCAAACCATAAATCTCATGTCTTTATCTGAACACAATGGTCTTAATGTAGCATAAGAAGAACTATTGAGTCTTGTGCTAAGTTTCTTATTGACTGCTGAAATGGACCATCTCTTTGAGCATCATTTATCCTGGCACAATATGGGGATTTTTTTTTCATATGCACATTCTGTAGAGTAAAAGACTTTAATCAACAAATAATTAAATATTAGTAAACCATGGAAACATTTCTGTTTGGAAGCAAATTACAGTTACTTAGATTTCCCTTTTCATAAGCCACTATACTAAGCATGGATTCTACAACAAGAATATAGGGAGGAAAATTGAATTAACTATGTGCAATGGTGAACTTTTATGAGATCTCCAGTAAAAGTCCTCAGAATGCCCTGATTTTAAGTTCTGCCAACTATTGATAAAAGACCCCAAGCAAACCAGTTAACCTTTGAGCATCTCAGAACCCTCATCAGCAAAATGCAATCAGCCTACTGCTTTATTAGGATGCAGAAAATCTCTCAATTAAAAAGACAAATTATACATAAATATATAAGATACTATGGCAAAAGGTGCCTTATAAATCTTGAATGGAGGAGTCAAAGGTTGACAAGGTGAAGCTATTCCACTCAAAAGATAAAATGATCTAAGCTATTTGGAAAACTCTACGGAGCCATTTAACACATACACTGGTTATTAGCATATTCCTGTATCCTTGACTTCCTCTCTGCTCATTGCACACATCCAGATCCCAGGAAACTTGCTGCTTGCTCTTCCCTTCCAAGCCTAGTCTTTTTTGGAGCACTCTGCTTCTCTCCTGCTACCACATTTATTTCTATGTGGACTTCATGCTTGGAAACTTGTGTTTTCTGCTTTCCAAGAAAAACAATTATGAATAACTGCTCCAACAACTGGCAAAGCTTCTTCAAGAGCCTACACTATGGAGAATAATCAAGTGCTCACTGTTGTCACTACTGTCTTCCCTAATCCAGAATGAGAATGGAGGACAGCCCACCCAACTGACAGTCCCTGAAAGTGCAGGAAGTCCTTTAACCAGTAGGCAGGACATTCAAGTGGGATTTCTTAGGTGGGAATTTACTGTGTATTTTATATTCAGAAGAGTTCTCTATCTAAATCCCTGCAAATGAAAAGGAGGCTCCTTCTCATGATTCTAATGTGATGCAATTACATTCTGCAAACAAAAGGTTAAGCCAAGTTATTTAGGCAACAACATCATTTGAAAGACAACTCTGTTTTTGACACCAAAAGGCTTAACTACATCTTTCCATTTGTGAAGCTTAACTTACTGTTTGCTGCATCTAAAAAGGAGCCTTAAAGCAAACATAGTGGCTATTTAGTACTTTCTAATAAAGTTAGGCTAGAAATGCCTTAGTGGTGTTTCCGTTCTCCGGCAACCTCTGCCTGATATGTGATTGCACCAGAATATGTCCTATGTAGTATACAAAGCAAACTTCCTACCTGGAAGCTTCCCGAAGTTACACACATTCAAGAAATCTGCCATCACATATCATGAACAACAAATTGTTTCTTCGCCTTTCTGTTACTCTCAGGACAAGTGCTCAAATTTGGCATTTTCCAGTCTGTCAAAATCTTTATACTGAATAGTGTACAAAATCAAATTAGGATGCTTACATTAGAGGCTGGCATAACCTTTAGAGGTGGAACATACTGGAAGGTCTTTTGGTCAATGGGGACATTCCTCCAATGAGGAAACCTAGAATGCCCCTCTCTCCACTTATTCTCAGGCAAAAGCTATGCAGTCTGCAAATCTGAGACTATAACTTTCAAAAATGAAAATAAGCTTTCTTTTCCTACGTGTGCTGTATTATGATGGAAGCTGGCTGACATGGTCCATCCATAACCTGCCTGTTCAGTTTGAAATTATGAGCTTTTTTGGGTCCTTCATAACATGATTAATGAAGATATACCTTGATTTTAACTACAACTTCACCAACGCACTTTGAGATAGGCTAAGTGAGCACAGGAAAACAACAGGCAAATTGCAAGCTGCTACAGGCTGCATGCAAGACCACACCAAAATGTTACGACCAACACAGCTGACCAGTGTCCTTTGATTCATTATAATTGCAGCCCCATATCTTTAATCATGCAAAATCACCTTCTTCCATCATGTACCTGACTCCTGCCACATCAGACAACCCAAGAACATGAAGGTGAGCAAGCTCTCTTCTGGGGAAATTCCAACACAGTCTTGGATATCTTCACTTATTTCAACCTTAATTCGTGAAAAAGAGTCCACAGTCAATGTGTAACTTTGTCCTATAATAAACTTTCCCTTAATTCTGAATTTGTCTCCTTGTTATGGCTTCCTTTGATGCAGATAGCAACCTGGAAGCATTGGGTAGGGAGCTTAGCCTGCACTTGATCTCTTTGAAACATGCCAGCCTTCTTAACTAATAAGAATTACAAGCCTTTAACATGGATTTATTTTTTTAAACAATACTTTCCAATAATAGCCTTTTGTCATTTTAACAATACACTTTTTGTAAAATTTGCCAGATCTTTACCATCATATTCTACATCAATACCCTAACACTTCCTCATTTCTTCTGCATCTCAACTGTTCATTTCTTATTCCACATACCATTTTCTCTTATTTGTTTCTTACCTCTGAATTTCAAAATTGAATAAAAAGTAAAAGTATTTTTCTAGATAGAAATATACTTAGATTAACTTCTTTGTCTATAAGGAACACTCCCATGATTTTATAATGAAGACTCCCCATTTTCTCAAAATGAAACAAACCTTGTTGACAATGCAAACCCCTTTTGCAACCTTAATTCTCTTCCTACTATTTAGTCAATAAATAGTGGATTTGTGACAAAAAGATACTTTTTATTGTGCATGGGTAGACAATAAAGATATCAGCAATGTTTTCTATGGAATTAGAGCACATCTTAAAAGTGTGTGTGGAATTTGTTTGCATTTGACATAACACTATACAGTGTTACACATACAGACATATACTTCGAACCATGGAGGCGCTAACTTTGTCTTGTTGGTTGGTGTAGGGATGAGGATATGATGAAACTGGGGAAGCATTTTAATGTTGTAGAAATATGTGACCTCCTTAAAATAGGTCAGAGGAATGCATGTGATTGTCCAGAGAAGCAAAAAATGTATTGTATCATTTCAAAATCTTTTTTATTAAAAGTAAGATTGTGTATGGGAATGTGTTAATGAAAGGCATATTCTAGGTTCAATTCCTTTGTGTTATAAAACACTGACCAAAATCTACTTAGGAGAACAAAGAGTTTATTTCAACTTACAATTTCAAATCATACTCTGTCAGTGAGGAAAGTCAAGTAAAGAATTTGAAGGCAAGTCAATTTGTTATTCCATATAACATTGCCTCTGTCCATGGCAGGTATAGCCAAAGAAATACAGATACAGCGGAAACCATGAGAATACACTGACTGTTCTCTCAAAGAAGCTTGGGCTTAGCTAGCAAGGTTTTGTGTGTGTATTGGGGGGTGCAGGCAAGAACTGCCTTCCCATTGAAAAGTATTTCTAAATTCAATGAGGTGCTCCTATATCCATTAACAATCAAGACAAACCTCCACAGTCATACACACAGGCAAACCTGATCTAACTTGACCCTTTTCTTTCTGATGACTATAGACCTTGTTACATTTACACTTAACACTAGCTAGGACAAGGGTGCTGATTAATCTTGGTTATCAACTTGGTTGTACCTTGGATTCACTAAACTACACAGTTTCTGCTAGGTCATGAGCATATTTCCTTAAATAATAGATTGAAAAAAAATGACACTCTCCAAAAGTGGGCAACAGCTTCCTATGGAGATTCAGATATAAAAAGACATGAGGGAAAATTCTGTTGCATTTGCTTGCGTCTTATCCCTCTTTGCCTGTAAATGCATCTGTTCTGCTGCTGCTATTTCTGACGTCATGCTTGACTAGTATCAGAATCCAACTTCATTGATCTTCCAACATTGTCTGTAGACCATTCTCCTTTGAGGAATCATCTTGGTTTTCATCATCATTTTGGATCTGCTATGCCATGCAGCCTCATGGAGGACTAATTAGTCCCTAGATTCCCAGCCTCTCTATCATTGGACCACTATTGGATTATCCAATCTGTATCATGTACACCAATCTAATAAATAATCTTTGTGATATATATTCAATCTATTAGTTTCCTATAAAGAATCTGACATATAAAAGAGTCTCAGACTTTAAGGAAAATCTGAGAAAGATTATGGAAGATCATGAAAGCCAAATCAATATATGCCATAAACTGCACCATTTACCTAGTTATTAAGTCTTTAAACATATGTGTATGTATCTATATTATAGTTCCCAATATTTTACTAATAAAACTGTGTGTTTACTGAGTAAGAAAATAATTTCATGAAATAGATAATTTACATACAGCAAAGTCAACCAAACTCTATAGAGAAGAACACAAGTTTGAAAGTAAATAGTAAAAGAAAATGTATAATATTCCTCTGACTAAAAAGAAAACATGATTTATGTAAGAGAAATAATTCTCTAGTTATAAAGTTTATTTATGCATTCATTTCACAAACACTTGCTGAGCAGCCATTATATGGTAGGAGATTGGGTAAACGCTAAAATTTTGTCGGTAATACACATAGCTATCCTGCTATGAATTATTTAAGAACCTAGAAAAAGATGTTCAAATAATTGCTGTAGTGGAATTTTCAGAAAGAAATGCAGGGTAATGTGAATATTCTTAATTGGAGTTAAGAAAGTTTCCCTAAGAAATGATTATAATACAGTTCGAAAATTGACCAGAACTTTAATCTCTCTGTCACTTTCTCTCTCTCTCTCTCTCTCTCTCTCTCTCTCTCTCTCTCTCTCTCTCTGTGACTTTCTCCCTCTCTTTCTACCTCCATTTGGTTCACTCCCACCATCTGTTTTTCCTAGACAAATACAACATCAACTTGTTTTAAATTTCTTTTGTCAATATTTAACAATGTATTTTGATTCTCAGGTAGAATTAAATAAAGTAGATACCAATTGACGAGGCCTATATTTACCAAAGCAAATACCTTAATTTTTACAGCTTTCATTACATATTTTAATAGACTATTTTATAGTGAATGGGTTCAAATTAGAGATCAAGAGAAATAATTATAGTGTTTCTAAATGCAAGAGTTTTTACATTTCATTTTTATACTTCTGACCTTTAAATTATGTTCTATGTGACCAAAGAGAGACCTTTAAAATTGACTTGGATTCTTGAAAAATTATCACTGAGTTTAATTCAAGCTTTTTCTTTGAAAGGCAATGAGGTGTCTCACTTAGAATTAAAACTATCAAAATATACACAGTTCTAAACTTTCAAGAGTTTTATGTGGTTATACTATAGCGTTTGGTTTTTAAAATCAAAGGCTGTTGCAATATCTTCGTTTCATGTTAAATTTTTACCTGAAGCAATTAAAGAGAAAGAGGACATGCAATGAGCAAGCAGGAAGGTGACATGAGAGCATGTGAGCTTTGGAAGAGGAAAGAGAAAGGAAAGGGAAATGTAATTACATGCTCATAAAAAAACTAATAAAATCCTTGCTATATACAAACAAGAAGTGAAGAAATAGCAGACTTTGAGAGCAGAAGACCAAGTAATCACAAGGTAAAATGGAATTGCTACCTGCACTGTTCTTGTTTGAAGGCTAAAATAAGCCTAAATAATCATCATACTCCCACTGGAAGACAATTTAAATGATTCAATCCCCGTTCCTTGCATGTTCTCAGAATCATAATAAATTATTCTTTATATATATTTCAATACAATACAGCTTTCTTTGAGAGTCCATTATAGTTAAAGGAATTAAAATGAATTTCATTTTTTAATATTCTTATTGGTAATAAATAATGAGATTTTATTAGTAGCAATTTTATCTTATAGCATTATCTTGTAATCACTCAATGGGATGGTGGAGATGACTCTTTGGGTAAGAGCCATTGCTCTACAAGCGTGGGGACCTGGGTTCAAATCCCCAGCACCAACGTATAAAAGAGTCAGAATAGCACAAGTGCTTGGACCAGAGCCATGTAGATAGTGAGCTTGTGTGTGTCAAACAACCTACTCAAAAGAGCCAGCTTGCAGTTCAGGCTTCCTGGCAGTAAGGCAGAGAATGGTGGAAGGCTCCCAATGTCCTGCTATAGCCTTGGATGTGCACACAAGTTTACCCTTCTATATGACCCATGTAGGCCCCAAATATGCACAACCACAGAAATACCTTAACTAAATTTATAGACATATTAGACAGAGTTAGTATTTCATGTTAACATAATTCTCAATTATAAAGAAAGGTTGGCCATTCATGTAAACATAAATGCTTACTGGCTTGCATTCATATAGTTGTGTATTACTAAATATTAGAGCTGAAAGTCTTCATATATTTCTAATTTCCATTTCCTTTTTAACACTTAAAATATTTATTTACTGTTAAATGTCAATTCTAAATATTGGCATTATTTTATTTATCCTTAGTTTTTGTGTGTATGTGGATTGTATATAAACGTTTGCACATGTGTGTAAGAATGGATACATATACAAAAGCCAAAAGAAGCCATTAGATATTCTAATAAATGAATTTCTGTCTTTTTCCCTTGATGTTTGTGTGCATTTTTATTATTTGTTTGTTTGTTTGGTTTTTTTAATTTTCAAATTTGAAACTCTTTTTTAGTTAGATAACCTTCTGTCCCCAAAAATGTTTTGTCAGTTTTTATATGGGTTCTGTTGATCTGGTCGAAGGTCCTCAAGTTATTAATAATTTTGAGGCAGAGAGAAAACATGTAAACATTTTATTGAATATTTAATATAAATGGTTAAGAAGATGATTTAAAATATTAATATTTTAAAATATTAATTCAATAAAGAGTATGTATTTTAATTTTCCCATAAAATTTGTGAAGAATAGTTTTTGAGTCAATGTATACTTTCAGATTACATAGTACTTAACCTCTGAGCAAAAAAGCATATTTTCCTAAGCCACGTTTAAATTGCATAGACTTTCCAAATGTAACACAAGTTCCATGATTAGATTTAGTAGAAAATCGTGTTTCAATTTAAATGCCAGCTGTAAATACATATATACAAAATTGCATATGCATAATGTTTAATGATCTTAGAAAAACATGAAGAAACTCTCAAAGCTATAAAAATTCCATTTAACCCAGAGCGCCTTCTTTGAGCCAACTGCCATGTTGAGGCATTATTCTTTCATCCAATTGAGCATTCTTATCTCACTCAGCATAGAGATCATCACCAAAATATAGGAAATATGCTCCATTTCACAACAGAGACAGTATTCCATATCTAGTTGAAAAGGATTAATTAAATAAAATAGAGGTCAAGTCTTATTCTAATTCTTGCTTACATTCCTTGAAGGCATAGATCATTTGAACCCAACAACTGAAAGTTCTGAATATTTGGATGCTGATTTTTATGTCATTCTCCTAAAATCTGCAACCATTAATAACATGGAAGCAAAACATAGACCATTGTACTCAATGAAAAATAGCTAAAGAACATAAATACTAGATTTGATAGTCTTATTTACTGACTCAATAAATACACATATTTTTGTTAGAAATTTTTTTTTTTGGAAAAAGCAATCCAGGCTTATCATACACTCTTCCATGTTATAAACCAAACAAAATGTATAAACCACACACACACACATACACACAAACACACACACACACACACTACAAGCAAAAATTTGCATATCCTTTTGGTGAATGCAATAATGTAACACATGAGGGCCATTGTATGATGCTATGGATCATTCATTTAATGATATTTTTTCTTTCAAAATTTAGTGTTTTTAATAAGACTACTTTTCTCATTGTATCTCTATCATTTTCTCCCACGTAATTCATTCTGTCATTATATAATGGGAAATAAAGTAAACACAGGTAAGCAGGATTTGCCATTATTTAAACAAACTATTACACGAACCATTTTCTCACCCAATGATATAATTTTTAAGTTAATTGTTTATATTTAAAAATTAATTCTTAAATATAGGATTTTACTAATTAATGTTATACAACACAAAACTTAACAAGGACACCTAGACATAGAGTTATTTGTATATCTAGGAGAAAATAACAGCATATATATCCTGATAAATGGTATGATGGAACAACCCTGGGGATGCTTCAATGGATGAGATCGCTTGCCGTGAATGCATGAGGAATAAATATGTCTTTAGAACGCCTGTAAAAGGCAGGAATAGCTGTATGTTCTTCTATCTTCAGAGCTGAAGAGGAGAGTTGGGCAGATCCAAGATTCTACTTGATGAGCCAGTGTAGGAAAAACTCTCAAACAATAAAGTGGAGTGCAATAGAGGAAGAAACCTAATGCCTTCTGTTGGCCTACACATATGTGTGAAGAAGCACACACACACATACACACACATATAACATACACAATATCTTAAAAATTGTAGACCATATTACTGAAATACTAATTAAAATATTATTTGAAATTCAAAGGCTCTATGATATCTTATTAGCCCCACCATGGGCTTGAGCAAAACACATCAATCATTAATCAAGAAAATGCTGACATCTAATCTAAATGGAGGCATTTCCCAATTATAATTCCTCTTCAAAATATATATGTCAGATTAACAAAGATCAAACAGAACACTGGGTTATTGTGTTCTAGGTCAAAGAATTGGACCAGAATCCATGGTTAGGTTTAGTAACAGGAACAGTTTCCAAAAGGGAAAACTTTTTCTAAGAATGAGAGTGGGAAAGGAAGCTGAGGATCATGCAGCCAAAGCCCTGTAGCACTTCTAGAAACTGTCACTGTGTTCTAATATGATATTTAGGACAACCTGAATTTGTGTTCCCAGGCCATAGTCACATTCATTTCTGTTTGGGTTCTGAATAAACTATATTAAATTCCCTGTTTTTAGAAGAAAGAAAGGAAAAAAGGAAGAAAGAAAGAAAAAAGGAAGGAAGGAAGGAATTCAAAGCCTTTATTCAAATTTGAGGATAGAATACTTTCTTGATTAAAAAACAAAATACATCTTTTCTAGGAAGTTTTTGTTTTGACAGAAATCTTTATGTGGCATACTCCCTTGTATTTTAAAATATATTCAGTTCTGTCAATATACGATTAAAGCAGATTACATTTTTAAAAGGATGGTACATGCTCATTAGAACATGCAACTCTTATTCCTAATAAATATATTGAAAGTATGTCAATATCATAAAATTATGTTTTCTTACTTTCTCAAAGTCATTATTAACAAATTATATATCAATAGATAGATATGTACATAGATGACAAATATACATATGGATAGGTAGATAAATAGATATAGATAGATATATGATTGACAAGATAGATGAATAATTAGATAGCTGGATGCTATTATTTTAAATCAGTCTGCGTATTAATTTATTTTTATTCTTTTTCCATGTATAGTAATTATCTGAATGATAGGATAAACAGGTCCAATAAACTGGTGATATTATTACTATCACAGGTCAATATACCAAGTATTAAGGTTATATCGTTATAATCTTAATGTAGACTATTTCAAAACCATGTGCACACAGCTAAATGAAACCCAAGTTTGTAGCAAACGATGGACTGTATTAGGAGCACAGCACATACAACAATATTTTACAAATAGCTGACAATTAACAGTATTAGCTAACACAGATATATAAGAAAAGAAAAATAAATCTGAGATAGAAAAGCTGAGGGGCCAGGCACCTTTCTCGTGGATCTAAACTGTTGAATGTCATCACTAGCCAAGAATGGAAGACAAAGGAGGAGAAGCTAGCCAGAATTCTAATGAGGTAAGAGGTCCAATGTTTCCTTCCCATTACTGGATACACCATGGTTTGTTTTAGAGAGTTCACAAAATGTAGGACAATAACACCAAAGCTGTGGTTTTATGCCTTGTTGCTTTCTATTTTATGCTCCAACCTTGTGGTGGTGATAAAGTATAAAGTAAGCTTTACAGCCTCTTTTCTTCCTAGCCAACTGTGTGCTGGCTTAGCTGTCAAATGTTAAAAACAGTCACCAAGATTATTTATCTATCCTTTCAAAAAGAAATTCAGAAAAAGGAAGTTGTATGAAAAATATGTGGAAGGAGAGTATTTTCTGTTAATGAAAACAATGCACTAAAATGCATTTCAGCAGTGATGTTGCCTATCAGAAAAAGGCAAGGGTCTCCAAAGCATCCCGGTGTCTCTAAAAGGACTAAAGCACAGCGTCTATTCCTCATATTTCTCTCCTCTTCTCCCTCCTCTCCTGCTCTTCCTCTTCCATGCTCATTTTGAAGAATCTCTTGATTCCCAGGATGGCCTTGACTCTAAGGTCCAAGAAAGATCCTGATCCCTGATCAGCTGCTCCTCTTGCCGGCACTTCCCACACCCAGGCTATACTCTTTACTGGAGGTACAGGATCAAATCCAGGACCTTGTGCTTGCTAGACAAGCATGCTAACAACTGAGTTATGTCCATAACCTACATTCAATCTAATTTTAAAGGCTCATTTATTTATTTGTTTATTTTTGAGATCCTTGGAGGGATACTCATTGGACTGCTTCAGTTATACTAAAGGAAATAACATTTATCCCGTTTAATGGGCAAAGATAGAAATCATAAAATTACAATCAAATTCCAGAAGTATCTCATGGACACCAATGAATGAAATGTCTGGGCCCAACAAGCCATCAAAAGCCCACAAGAGGGGGCTGGAGAAATGACTCAGTGACTGCTCTTTAAGAGGACCTGGGTTCAATTCCTAACACCCACAGAGCAGCTCACACAGACATGCATGCAGGCAAATCACAAATGTTCGGAAAATAAAAAATAAACAATTCATTTAAAAAGGTAAATAAATCACAGGGTAAAAAGGACTTGCAATACAGCCAGTAGACAAGACATAAGGGAAATTTTCTATTGAAACCCATAACAGTCAAAGCAAAATGTGTGTTCTTTAAACAAACAAACAACAGCAACAAAACAAAAACAAACAAACAAACAAAAGCTGGCTGGCAGTGGTGGTACACGCCTTTAATCCCAGCAATCAGCAGTCAGACACAAGCCCACAAGCTCATCTCTGCGAGTTCAAGATCAGTCTGGTCTACAAGAGCGAGTTTTAGGAAACCCTGGAGAGAGAGAGAGAGAGAGAGAGAGAGAGAGAGAGAGAGAGAGAG
>LOEQ01001134.1:215359-233862 GCA_001685075.1 Bramus lutescens | reverse complement strand
GGGGGCAGGAGGTGGAAATTTTTAATAATAATAATAAAAATATAAATTAAAAAAGAATATGTTGCAATGACTCACCACAGGCACCCAAAACCATAGACTAGAACCTCAGAAACCATAACTACAGCAAATCTTCCTCTCTATGAGCTGATGATGTCAGTTAGTTGTTAGAAATAGGGTCAAGTTAAGGCAACAGTGGATAGTCCTGGTGCAACGTGTTCTATGCCCATTCAAGGGAAAGGCTATGGAGATGAATCCCTATGTAGTGTTTGTTGCTCAAGGATCATGATCTGAGTTAACACCCCGGAACCATGTAAAACAAAACAAACAAACAAACAAACAACCAGGTATAATTATGCTCCTCTTTATCCCTGACGCTGGGGGTTGAACAAGGTAGAGACAAGCATATCACTGAGTTTACTGGGCGAAGTGTCTAGCTGAAATGACAAGAACTCATAGTTAAGAGAGATAAAAATGAATGAACAAACAGACAAATAAATAAATAAATAGTGGGAAAGTGGCTAATACAGACATGGTGGCATCAGCTTCTGGCCTCCATGTGTACTTGTACGACTGAGCACACCTACACACACATATACTACTACACATGTACACATTCACACACCCAGAGGAGAAAGCACTATGAAGTACAGCTACCTAGAAAGGCAGCCCTGTGATCATAAAGGCAAAGCTGGAATGAAGCACCTAAAATGCAAAGGATGCCATGGACTGTCAGTCATTATTAGTAGCTGGATAGAGGCAAGGGAAGATGCTAACTGAATCTCAATAGGTATGTAAATCTGGGGCTGCCCATCATTTAGCTTTCTAACCTAAGAGAGAAGGTAAATGCTGTTAAAGTAAGTTAACTACTCTATGATACTTTGTCACAATATAGACTATTTCTCCCTCATATCAGTTATTTTTAGATAGTTCATAGCATAGGCTATATGAAACTCCCTGTTATCTAGATGTGCCTCAAACCTTCAACAAATCTAACTTAATCTTCCAAGAAAGATACTATGCCTGGCTTGAAATAATAGTGTATACATGTAAAACCATCTTTTTCTTTCTGTATGGTGGTAGAGTGGGGAGTTTTCATATGGAAATTTATACACTAAAAACAAAGATTACATTTCACTCCTTTCTTTGGAAGTAAGAATAGCCACTATGTTTTGACATGCTGTGGATCACATTCTCAGAACTTTACTTTCAATGTGATTGAACCAGTTTTGTCTGATTACTTCAAATTATCTTCAAGTCTGCTTCAAGAAAGCCAAGAGGTTAAATTAAATCTAATGATTTTTATTACTGATGATTTCAGTAATAAATACTATGTAATATATGTAATAGTTTCATATCCGCACTCATTTCACATCTTCAATTTCCCTTACATTGCCCCTAATAAGACCCCAACCCAACTGCATTCTCTTTTTGTTGTTCTTCATGGTGATTGGGTAAGCAGAGATTACACTTTAGTTTTCTGACTACCCAGACCCGAATTAGAATAATCATATAGAAACTATATTAATTACAACACAGTGTATTTCTAGCTAATTCTTATATCTTAAATTAATGCATTTCTATTAATCTATGTATCACCACAAGGCTATGGCCTATTGGTTATGTTTTAGAATATTTCTCCTTTGGCAGTTTCATGGAATCTCCTTGATTCCATCTGCTTTGTTAATAACTAAAGGCAATAAAGCATATTCATAGAATACAGAGGAAAAATTCCCCAAATCACAAGAGTTCTGTGCATAGAAGCAAATTGCTGAGAGCAATTGATGAAGTGCTTACCCCTTAATGGGATGTCTTTATCAGTCTTACTAGACTGCTATCACCAAGGTTTAGAGGACTCTGTGGAGAACAGCAAAAGAATGTATGGAGCTGAATGAAAGGCCGGAGTGCCACAAAATAAAAACTGCTGGACTTGGCATGGCTGTCATACCCATGAACTCATACTAAGTGGGGTTACTTACACAAGGTCAAGATAGCCAACAGTGATAGGGGACATACTCTCCAGGACCACTCTTTACCGTGGAGCTATTGGAAAATAATAGCTGTTAGGAAAAGAATCATTCTTTTATTGAATGTATTCCCACTTGTATGTTTCCAAGGCTATGGTGAACATAACCAGTAAGCCACAGCCTTGTGGTGATACATAGATTAATAGAAATGCATTAATTTAAGATATAAGAATTAGCTAGAAATACACCTGAGCCAGCAGCCTAAAAGTGTTGTAATTAATATAGTTCCTGTATATTCGAATTATCAACTGTGAGTACCCCAAAATTAATATAGTTTCTGTATATTCGAATTCGGGTCTGGGTAGTCAGAAAACTAAAGTGTAATCTCTGCTTACTCTCTTGACGCATAATATTAAGACCTATTTTTATTTAAGAGAGGTTGCCAGTGTGTGTGTGTGTGTGTGTGTGTGTGTGTGTGTGTGAGTGTGTATGTGTGTCCATGCGTGCGTGTACTACTGAGGACATCTAGAGAAGTGTTGGATATCCTAGAAATGGAATTATAATTGGTATGAGCTGCCCTTGAAAGGTGATGGGAACTGAACTTGGCTCCTCTACAAAAAGAGCAAAGACTATAACTGCTGAACCATTTCTCCAGCCTAGAAAGCTATATATTAAGTCATGTCATGATCTGAATTTTAGAAGGAAGGACCGATCCCAAAGATGGTTGAGAAATTAGGTACAGGAGGTAGGATTTCAAACAACTGTGACTTGCATTGCTAAATTTTCACTAACAATCTAACAGTTGTATTGGATGAACAGCTAAAATACTATCCATAAAGGAGGAGTAACACTAAATTTATATGGTCTATCTCATAAATAATTTCAACTACTCCGTCTGGCTATTGTAGGAGATATGTCCCCCACAAAATGATACAGTTTGGTCAATGGAACAATTTACCGGGTATGTAGGGCATCTCCTCTTTGTAAGCTAACAAGTTCTAGGACAAGACGAATTCTGTTGATAAATAATATTCAATACAAGGAGAATGGTAACCACAATTTATTCATATAGAAATCTGTTAATGATCAAGATTAAAACTAGGCTTTTACTTTGTATTATATATTAGAAGCTCATTGAGAAAACATTTAGTCCATGATCTCTATTTTATTGCTCTATGAAAATTAAAACACTTCCTATAAAAACAAAATATCTGTGAAAAAACTATTATATAAGTTTATGAAATGTCGATTTTAATTATTTTAAGTCCCAATGATCCTAATCTTTTATTTTAAATCAGCATGTTACTATCTAAATGAAGATGGTTCCTAAATATTTAGTGCATTCTGACCTTTAGTCTGAAAGACTAAGCACATTTGGGGTACTCACACTTGATATTCTAATTGAAATATTTAAATGTTGCTGCATGCTTGCTTTTTCAATTATATTAAAAAGAAATGCATAGCAAGAAGAAGGCATTGAATTTAGATAGTTAAGTTCATGGCTTAATTTTACTATTGCTATGAGAAAACATCACGACCAAAAAGAAGTTGGAAAATAAGAGTTTATTTGGCTTGCACATCCACATCACAGCTCATTACTGAAGGAAGTCAGAACAGAAACCTGGCAGCAGGAGCTGATGCAGAGACCATTAAGGGGTGTCTCTTATGCACTGACTCCTTGTTGCTTGCTTGGCCTGATATTTTATAGAACTCAGAACCACAGTCCAGCTACAATGACTAATTTACAAAATGCCCTCCAGACTGGCCTATAATCAATCCTTGTAGAGGCATTTTCTTAACTGAAGTTTCCGCCTCTCCGATGACTACAGCTTGTGTCAAGTTGACATCAAACTATCCAGCATAATGTTAAACTCATTGTTTAACATTAGACAATGTAATATAAACATTAAAATATTCTTTAGAGATTAACTATTCAAATTATCTCTAACTCCAGTTCCAGGACATACCCTTCTGGAATCCATGGGCACCTTCACAAACATGGTGCACTTTACATGAACGCATGCAAAATACTCACAAATATAAAATAAAAATTAACAAATATTTTTAAAATGAAGACATCTTCAAATAATACTCATTTAGCTGATCTTAAGAAAACCATAAAATATCTTAAAATGCTACTACTCAAGTTTTAATAACTCCATAACCTGTGTTGTGTATATACTTTACTTAAATGCAAAATTACTGTAAGATTACTATAAGTGTATTTAGAAATACCTCTTAAAGAAATGATATTCCAATAAACAAAAGTCACATTTATCACAATATTTTTTCCAAATACTTTTAATCCTGAAGTTTTTTTTTATTATATGATGTTCAATTAAGGAAATATTTTTGTGACAGTAAGGAATTTCTTTATATTTAGCTTTGATCTGAACTGAGAAGAATCAAGCATGCTTTTATCTTGAGAGGTAGACTTGGTTTTTAAGCAATTAGTTTGGATGGAAGCATAAAAATCATTTTTGGTTCTCTTCATGAAGCTCTCATCGAATGCCTCACAACTTTCATTTGTCAATCGATTTTACAAACAGGCAATGTATACAAGACAATGCTTAAGCCATCAAGTTTCATTGATTTCACAAAGCTGTTTATCAAACCTGAATTGAAAAATCTTCTTCAACAGCCCAAACAACTTTAACAACACCCAACCTCTTTGCCAACACTGTCAGAAAGTCTTTGAATGATAAATTTACAACAGTTTAAGCTTCAGAAATCCTAAATTTACCTGAACACCCCAGGGTATCATTCAAATGTAACTGCAGGTGTCAAAATCTATGTGAAGCCCAGTGCAATTGCCCATTATTCTATTTAGTTTTGATTCAATTACAAGTGTAGCTATACTATTGGACACAGGATTCTCTAGCTTGACAACTGGCATCCAGCATAATCACCATTCAGTTAAAAAGATCAGAAACCAAAAAATGTGGCAATTTTAAATCTTGTCTAACAAAATCATTCATATGATTCCTATTGTTTCAATATTAATGCAAAATTGTTGGCCTCAAAACTCACTTAATATATAATGAGAGCTTCTCAACATGTTTTTTATGGATTAATATTGTCTTCATATAAACATAACCCTTACAGAAAAGCTTTCTCCTTTCAACTACTATTTCACATTGAAAGACTATCACAAAAATTACACACACACACACACACACACACACACACACACACACACACACAGAGCTGGTTTCATTGATTATCTCAGCTGTGCATTAGGTTATTTTAAAGATTTATGTGTGTGTGTATTTGTTTGTACTTTTGTGTGCATGTGTATGCCCCATATATGCAGGTATCCTGTGAGACTAGAAGATGGTGGTGTAATCCTGAAGCTGGATCTACAGGCTGATCTGCCAGAGGTGGGTGCTGGAATCTGGTCTTCTGGAACAGCCTCAAGTGTTCTTAATCACTGAGCTAGCTCTCCAAACTCTGGATGATGCTTCTGAACGATTCTTCCCTAACCTGTTTTTTTCAACACAAATTTTGATCTTATTAATAAGTCTATTTGCTATTTTATGTTTCACACATTAGCTTTATGAAGTTTAAGGAATTAAGGATAAATTTAAATTCAATGTATGAAGCATCAACTATTAATAAAATGGCAAAACAGACTTTGGTTAATGCTCTTTAGTAGTCTTTCTTCAATTCATTTATTTATATTTTGCAAAATTTCTATTTCAAAGATAGAAAAATATAGTAGCAATGAGTGAATTATTTGAAATCATATTTGTCTCCTATATTTGACTTAAATAATATTAATTTGCCACCTTTTCTTTGGAATTCACTCTTGAACTTTCTCTAATGGCCTCTCTCCCCTAAGATACAGTCCTAATTAGCATTGCAGCATTTTGTTATTTATGCAAGTGCTGTGCCCTTAACTTTAATGTAGGTACTGGACTTGACAAGCAATTAAAGCAAACAATTTCCACTCATCAAGGCTTGCCAAATTAGTCATCTGCCATCTGCCCCATCATCTGGTGCTCCTTGAAGTCTTGCTGTGAATCTGGATGCACTTTCTCAGAATCAGAGGGACAGAGCAAGTCTCTAAGCTGGTGGCGTGCCAGTGGGAGCTAAGTATGTAAACATTAGCAAACATCTTTCTTCCCTAGATTATCATGCCTTCAACCATCCCCCTGTGTGTAATAAAATCTAGTCTGTTTGTGCTGCCTTTTCACTGCAGACCTTTGCCATCCACTGTAATTAAAGCAGCAGCCTGAGAGATAGTTTTTTCTGTTAGAAATAAATGAAAGAACTATAAATTTAATGTTTCTAATATGTTGCTATGCTCACATACCAAAATGTTTTCTTAAGCATCAATAATGAGATACATTAAAATATACTGAACCATGCTGTCTGTACTAGTTTCAGGTCACATTTCCTCTTCATTCCTTGCATTAGCAAATGCTCACTTAGGTAGACACTTGTAGGCAGGTTCTAGAGTTAATCAGGCTGGATAGTGATGGGAAACTTGAAAAACAGCAATAGGTAACATGCTACTTAAAAGCATTTCTTTTATTATTTGAGATTATAACTAAAATACAATATTTACCCCTTTACCTTTCTCTCTCAACCTCTGCCATTTGACACTCCTTTCTCTCTTTTTCAAATTTGTACCCATATTTTATTGATATATATATATAAAACCATATATATGTATATATGTTGTATTTGTGTTGACAGCCTATCTACACCCTATCTACATACACACACACACGTGCGTGTGTGTGTATGTGTATATATATATATATATATACACACATATTCATATATACAACCCATATACACATACATAAATACAACCTGCTCAATTACACCCATTCTGTCTTGGAACCATGTGTTTGCAGAGGATGAAGTTGCCTAATTCTAAATACAAATCTTAGTCTCCTCAAAATCCCAGTCAGGCATCCAAGCTTGCTTATTCATTTTAACATAGTGGTGGGTGAGTAACAGTTCTTCAAGTCAATAGAAAAGACTGTCAACAAAGTGAATCGGGAAGAGGAAGGGTGAACTAAATGATATTTTGCCCTAGGACTTTTACCGTATCTTCAGAATATTTACATGTGAATTCTAGTCTGAGATATTAAGAAGTCATTCCTAAACACACACTTGTGTGTACTGACAATAAAAAAATAGATCATGACCTTGAGATGGGGAGGGAAAGCTGTAGGAGGAGTTAGTGATGGGGAGAGGTAAGGGTAGAAGTGATGTGAGACGTTACTCAGGTGTGAAATGATGAAAAAATATGAATGCACTGCAATAATTATGCATACTTTGCCAGGTCTTGCATATATCTGCTAATTTTCTTTACCCACTTGCAATAAAGGTAAGGAAATATTGCTTTCGTTATCTATAGCATTCACTTATCATGTCTGAGATCCTGAATTTACTCCCCACCACTACAAAAGAAAAAAAGCAATAATGTATGGATAAAAACATGATGAATTAGATGTATTCCTCTAAGCCACTGTCCTTGAAACTGGCCGTGCACAGAATTCCTAGTGACGTATGTTGGTACATATAGTCATGCACACTTTCATTTTGCTTTAGACTTTTTAATTTCTCTTTCCTCTTTTACAGATCTAATCATAGATATACATAATACCACAAATAAACTATATAGTTTTCATTATAAGCAAATTCTGTCCTTGCTCCACGGCACTAGGGACTGGCAAATGGGCAGTACATACTATGTGAACCCTGGCATCATTTCTTCCTAAGAGAAGTTCCGCTGAAGCCTGAAGTAAAAAATTTGATGTACTACTATATCGTTCATTTTTAATAAAGTAGCAATAAATGGCAAAGCTGTAAGAGACAGAAAATTAGAAGTCCAGCTTTTTAATGAAATTATTCAATATGACACATGCCAGAAAACAGAATTGAGACAATTTCTATGATGAGACCTGTCTGAATTTAGAAACAACTTTTACATTTACAAGTAAACTATGGATGTCATGGGCTAGAGAGATGATCATCCTGTTCCACAAGCTTGAAGACATGAGTACGAATGTGTGACAGCCATGAAGAGCTGGTGCAACAGCAGCACACACGTGTAATCGCTGAGCTAGGAAGGTAGTGGTCATGTGGTCATGGATCCCTGGAGGGCACTGACTCACCTGCCCAATCAAACTGAATCAAACTGAATCAATGACTTCTCAGGCTCAGTAAGATCTTGTCTTCAAAATAAAGTGGAGGAGGATTGAGGAAGATGCCCAATAACAAATTCTGGCCTTCATGTGCAACACAGAAATCACACACACACACACACACACACACACACACACACACATGAGTTTTCAAAAACCTTCCACACATATTCCATATCCAGTGACTGCTGGTCCCTCACATCTGACTTAATTTAAATACAATTATAAATTATTTTCTTTATATAACCTATGGGAATTAACAAGGAAAGACTAAAATTGTAAGTTTAGAATAAATTAGTACTTTTATAGTTTTTCTATTTTGATGAAAATCCTTGAAAAAGCCTGTGAAATACAATTATCCGTGTGAAAGCAATTATATATGCATTTATCATTGATGAAAGTTCATATATACAGAATACACTTTCTTGAAGGTAAATAAAAATTTTAAAGTAACTCCCTTTCTGCTCACCCTCATAGACAAGTGGAAATGGAAATCACATGCTACTATTTTTAATACTGTCACAGCAGAAAGGCAATCAATATTTTAAAGTAAGTAAATCTTGTCTGAACATGAGTCACCGTGTTTCTCATGAATACATATTTCACGGCACAAAATAATATGGACTTTTTGATAAATTATACAAATGTGTACTTTTCTTGTGTGACTTGAATTTATGCTGACAGTTCTGACACAGGCTGTATAGAATCAATATTCTCCTGAATTCTTGTAAATGTCCATTGTTTCAGGTGTGTTTGTCACTTGATTAGAACTTGCATCAAAATACAAATTAAATGATCCTACAGAGTTTGTTTTTTAATGTGTTTGTTTTTAACACACAAGTTTGGTTATAAAATTTCTACTCTTACAAATAACCCAACCCTTTAATACAGCCAATTGTAATTGTTTTTTAAAATGATTTTTAAGAATGTAAGTGAATCTGGGCATAAATGTATTTGTCTGTAGTCCCAGCTACTTTAGGTGGTTGAGAAGGAAACTAATAATCACACAAAACAACAATAACAAAAATTTAAAGCGAGACTGACCATCTTTAGACCCTCTAAGCCTTGACCCCATCTGAAACCATGTGTCTCTTCTCATACCATCCCTTATAGTTCACATACACATTAAGATCACGCCTCAACACTATACGTCATGTATTCCAGCATTGCCGTAAGGATTTCTTTCTAAGTGCCTATTGTTGATTCATCAGTTTAGCCGGTTGATCAAAGACAAACCAGAAATGCTCTGCATGTGGTACTATGAGTGAAATTGCTCTATAATATTACACACTTATCACTGACAGCACCTGCTGGATTATAACTTCAGTCACATTTGGTCTCTTAGGTCAAGGTCTCTATTTTGTTCCTAACAATATTTAGCACTTGGAAGAACTTGAACCATCTAAGAATATCAATAAATATTGGATAGACAAGTGTATGATTATGCAATTTATCTTGCTTCACTTCCAATTCAAATAATATTTCCGATATCATATTTACACTTAGAAAAATTCAAATCATGTTTGTAGTAAGCATCACATAGCTAGTCATCAAGAGAAAAGAAACTTTTTATTATGGCAATTGCCCCACATTTCAGTATCATGTTCTTTGAATGCATTCATGACATAGCCCAGTAATTTGGAAAGAAATCCCAAGACCAGTGCTCTATACTCAGCAAGAAAACTAGAGCCTTAGATGGCAGGTGTGATTGAGAACACTTAAAAATCAGAGTCAATCATTTCTGCAATTAAAAAAGGGATTTACATAAAGGCCTTCTTTTCTGAGTCTTAGTTAAAGGTACTTAAATATGGCTGTTTAGAAGACATGGGTTTTATTTGGTTATTTGATGTATTTTAACAAAAGTGCATACTATATTCTAACTAGTATTAATAATAATATTACATGCTAAATACAATACTCAATATTTTAATGTAATTTTAATTTTAAGTCATTTTTCAATGTCCCATATTCCAATGTGCCTCAATGATCTCATGAAGTACATTTTCTGAACACTCTTTTGTAGTAAAAACAATGAGCTTATAATTTAAACACTTCGTAAATTCAGAATGCCAAAATCATGCTAATTTAAACATTTCCAGCCCTGCACTGAATAATTGCAGGATGGTTTAATATCAAAGGATTAAGGTATTAAACTCTTACAAGTATTATATAGATAATAACATTTTAAGATGCATTATTCACGAGACAGTTTTACTCATATTAATGTCTTTGATTCTGAATTACCTAAGAGACGGTTCTGAAAGCTAACATGATTAGATTAATAGCATGGAATTCAAACTTAAAGCACCTTGCAAAAGAATCTCAAAGAGATGTTTTTAATTTCTTCATGATTTAGAAATGAGGTGTTAAATGCTGCCATAAATGCTAGATAGCTGTGCCTTCCGATTCTTACTCACAACATATGGGAAAAGAATATAAGGCTTGGGATGAAAAAAACAGACTGGTGACATTTTCCTACATCCATAGAAACTAGAAGTGAATGCAAAGTTCCTCACCTGGCTATTAAAGTTCTTCAAATCCCAATTAAACAGGTTTTAATTTGATTTAAGAATGTTAACTAGAAGCAAATCAAATCAAAAAGGCATTTGAGACAGTTGGCACTGGGAAAACTGGGGTGATTTTTCAAAGCATTTAGTCAAATGCGTGACAGTGATTGTTCACTGATCAATACTGCTTTTCTTAAGCTTGAAATCTCAAAAATCATGCTTCATACCAATTTGCCTACAAGTGCTTTTGTTCTTCATCAGTCACGTTAAACATCACCTGTTCGCCATTACTGTTAGAAAAGTTCTATTGGATTAAATGGCCAATGACACCGTGTTGAAGATTATCTATAAAAAGATCTTAATCTACCATCCACTGAATCATAAATTTAAATAAATTCAAAAATAAGTTTCCAAAATATTCAAAATATATTTCAGTTGCTTTCTGTCCTTGAACTCAACCACAACCCCACCCCTTTATCTTTGAAAAAACATTCATTTCGGGACTTACTTTGAAATTCCATAACAGAATTAATATGCTTTATTATTTCAGTGCTATAAAACTCTTTTCTTTCAGGAAAAATCTACTAAAATTAAATTTCCATGAATCTCCTTAGTGTTCCTTTTCTCCTTTTGCATGTGTACCTGGATTTCTCCCCAAGTGAGCAGCTACCTACGGAGCTTTAATGTATAATTTCTATCACTTCTGGCTTAGTAGATCACATAAACATTCTCACCATGTAATTTTCTCTCATTCTCAGAAAAAAATACATATACAGAAAAACATGCATGCACAAAGTATAGACTTAAAGGCTGAAGATATGGCTAAGTTATAAAACATTTTACTAAAATACAATTCACTATGCAAGTACCACCAGAAGCAATCCCAAAGTTTTTAAGTAGTCAGCCAACTCTGTGAGTTGCATGATTTGGGCAAGACCAGTAGTCACAATAATTAAAGCAGCATAAAAATGTATCAAGTAGACAATAGACCTAATCCTGTTATATCGGAAATCCAGGTATGTTTATTTTTAGCTTAAAGTATAAAATATATCTTCAATTTTAATTATTTAATAGTTGAGAGATAGCTCACAATCATAAACAAAATTGTTCAAATAAAAAAGACGACTCTTTACAATGCTAGACAATAGTCTTTATATATCTATAAGTGTAAAAGTTTGGCTCTTTTAAAATATAAGCACAAGGGTTTGGAAAGATTGTTCAGAGGTTAAGATCACTGACTGCTTTCCCAAAGACTCTGATTTCAATTCCTAGCAACTGCATGGTGGCTCACAACCATCTGTAACAAGTTCTGGTGTCCTCTTCTGCCCCACAGGCATACATGCAGGCAGAACACTGTATATATAACAAACAAATAAATAAATAAGTTAAAAAATATAAGCACAAACTTCCAGAAAGTTTCCTAAGTCAAGTACAAGTACAAACATACATTTATGTTGTCCATATACATTGAGTCTAAAAAATAAAATGCAGTTAGAATAAAAATATTTATTTGAATTCAGAGAGCATAGAACATTTTTAAAATGCTGTCATCAAATGATGTCTCCTGACTCATAGTTTGGATGGGTTGGGCATTTGATTTCCCGTCATTGCTTGACTAGACACTGCTTGCCTGCTATTCATTCCTCAACTCTGAGAACCTCCATTTACCTCATGGTTAGGCTTAGTATTCCTTTGCAAGCAGTATTTTCATAACAATTTTCATCAATTTCAGGAAATAATTTTCCTGTTAAGAAATCCATTTCTATTCCAGTATCAAAGCATTTTTTCAAGTCATCTTAGAATTGTCTTAACAAAACTAAGGATGGGAGAGGCATGTGTTTAAAAATGATAATTAAATCTTTCTGCCATATGAATACCAAGCTTTCCTTCAATAATATAAATCTGAATAAGATAGATAAATTTTTAAAATAAAGAAAAGAAATGGTTCACTCCAGATTACTACTGAGCTGCTTATTCCACTTAATGGCTTGCTGCCAGTGTAGTGCAAACCATAGGCCTTCACTAAGGAGCAGCCATGGGTAACTTTTTTTGTTGTGTTTTCTAAGATTTCTCATCATTCACTTTTGAAACTATGGGTTTATTATCATTGTATTATTATTATTATTGTTATTATTATTATTCACATTCATTGCTCAAACCTGGTGCCCTTTCTCACCACCACTCTGGAAAATCCTGGCTGATTTGCCAGTATTCAACCTATACTCGGTGAACTTGTTTGTGCCCAGGCTCCGTTTCATACCTCACCTCGCCACTCCCCACCCCTCACCTCCCACCATGCAGGAGGTATTCTGCTCACACTGGAATGTCCTCCTCCAGGGGCTGGTTTTATTTTTCGTTTTCATAACTGAGGTTTGATTTCGATAGACCTCGTATCTTGATTTTGCTGTAGCCCCACTATCTTCTGCTTTAAACCCAAGTATTTAGCTGAGGCAAGGAAATAATTACTCAGTGTTCCAGTTAGTTAAGGTTGTTTAGACAGAGTTCCTTAAGAACTTTCACAGCCACGTAAATGCTGTCTTGAATGATAACAGACTAAAAAGTGCCTGTGATCATTCAAGATCTGCCTTCTGTTGATAGCACCCTGTTTTCTACTTCAACATTAAGTACGCAGACAAAGGTATCAGTTACGGGCCAAACACTGTTGAGGATACAAGGCGCAAAGCATATGATGCTAAGTTAGTAGAAGAGCAACTCTTAGCTAAGTAAGTTTCCTTCATTTGAAAATATGTACCATTTCTTCTTTCTCATTTGAAAAGTCAGCATACTTGCTTGCCAAGTGTCGCCTGGGGACCTTAAGTTGCATAAAGCATTGTGTTGGCTTCTAAGCACTGGAATTCCATAGCAACGCCAGCAATGCTTAAACCATTGGAGCCTACACTGTTTAACTCTGAACTACTAGGGGGCTCTTTGCAGAAAGGCTCCTAACTACTGCAGGCATTTACTCTATTTAATGTTTTTTTTTTTAATTAACAGTGCACAAACACCATTTCAGTGTGTGCAGCGAAGTCTGTGCATATCCTTCAATTTATTTTCACAATAGATTTGGAAATGAAGGCGTCAGATGGGCCACTCTTTTCATCTCCACTTCAGCTGTCTGTCAAAACCCATGCGTTTGTCTTTTTAAGACAGCATTGATTAAAACAGGATAAATCTTTCCCAAAGATAAGAACAAGGGTTATCTAGAGGAAAGACATTGATATAGAAAAGTCCTATTATTGTTGTTGATGTACTTTCAAAGAAGAATTAGAATAATTCTGAAATGATTAAAATGTCTCAACAACACAACACATGGATATTTAACTCAGAGAAACTTAAGGTCACAGTAAGGCCACTGGAGGATCTAAACAACCTTCAAAATCACCTGCAGAAGCCCTCAGGAGAACACAGTAAGACTGTCAACTGGAGATTATCTCAGTCAAAAGAACATATGATAAAGGCCAAAATTGCAGCACACAGATAAAATAAAATATACAAACTAGTCTCTATCATGGCAGATACCTATAAAAATCTCTTTGTGAACATTTGTGAATGGAGCAGATTCTCAAGCAAAATTAAATGAATACAGTGTGGGCACACTGAAAATCACCCTCAGGATATAAGACTTCTCAAAATAAAATCAATTCCACAAAAGCAAAAAAAAAAAAATTCTGTTAGTTTGCAAAGCACCAAAGAGCATTTCTTTGTTACTCTAGTCATTCTGAGATCACAGATAACCCTGGAAGGGGGAGCCAGCTTTCCATCTATGGTGACATAAAACTTCTTCATATTTCCAATTTTACAGAGGTAGATGTCTTATTAATCTTCCATTATTTCTGTATGAATTATATAAAATAAAACAAAGTTATTTTCCCTCCCCTATTTTCATTTATAACTATTCCAAATAGCCATTAAAATACCAGAAATCTCCACTGTTCATTACAGACAGTCACTGAGTTATTGACCTCTTAGTTATTTTACAGAGTTTAAGTTGAAATATACATTTTAAATGAGGAGTTTATGCAGTGAATTGAGTTTTAATTTCTTTACTCTATGGATCACCAGAGGGCAACATGCTTTTGACCTGGGAATACTAAACTTAGCAATGACATGGTGGTGTTAAATATGAAAACTATATGCATATAAGCAACACTGTGGGCAATGCACGGCATGATTTTTTTTCTTTCACAGTGAATACAGTCTTAATAATAGCAGAGTCAAGAAATAACATCTACAAAGAAAAGTATACATACAGAAATATATAGCATATATTAACATGTTAAACATCCATTATATATTTATATTAATTATAAATATCATTATATATTTATTCAGAGAAAAAATTACACTACTTAACCATTACATTTCTTGGAGTTAATACAAATCAAATATTCAAAAGGGAAATAATGCAGTTATTATTTTAGTTTTTAATTTCCTTACAGTTTGAAGCTAAGAATGGAGAATATGCCAAATAACATTTTCCTTATTAGTATAGGAAAAGAAACATGAGAGATAAGACACACTTGTCTCCTTGCTTAGAATTGGATATGAAGCATGGGGTAGAATGTCTGGAGTGGCAGATAATGCATGAGTTTGAGAAGAGTAAAACTATGATCTTTTATATCTGAATCTGATTTGCTAAATTCAAATGAATGATATATCATTCATTAGGTATTTTATCATAAATTATTTCTCATACCATTTCTGTCCATAAATCTCTAATCACTACCTGGATTATCATCTTTAAATTGTTCACAATTTGGCAGATAACATTTAAGCCATCATTCTCATTATGGGAGTTCCCTTACAAAATGTATTGGAATTTATAGATACATAAAATAATAAGGTTCATAAAAAGTTAAAAGGTATTATATGTTTTACATGAAAATAAACAACATATGAAATTTGATAATCTACAAAGGCTACAATAGCAAAAGAGAGAGCTAGCCAGCTTACAAGAAGGTGAAAATGCAAATAACATCACTCTAGGGTATAAAATTGAGTCTTTAAAATACATACTTCTTAGTTTGTAAAGATGCCTAAATGTTCATATTTTTAACATGCAAACAAGCATATCATTCTATTATCTTTGTTCCTCTGTTAAATAAAATATCCCTCATCTCTAGCCCTAAAGATGAACTTTTTAGTTCTTTTAATTTTCACTAAGTAAACATTGATTTTTGAATGTAATATTATTCTTGGTCATTAAGATTTCACATTTTATAGAGTAGACAGCTATGTAAATAAAAACATTTAAACAGTGTGTCAGGTGTTCAGTGCAACACAATTTCCAGAGAGATGAGCAATACAAAAGACAAAGACAACAAAGCCCTTCAGGGCAAGGGCCATGTGGGCCTCATCAGTGAAGCTTAACTTCAGTAGTAAAAGAAATGCTAAGCAAGCAGAAGGCAGGCAGCAAATATTTGCTTACGTATCAAGTACTCAGATTGCCCTGGAACCTGAGCAGAAGGCTCAACCCAAAAAATGGTGCTTTAAGCTCCTAGAGCTCCCATGATCATGTTGTCCACACTGGGAGTTAGCACAAGCTATCCTTTGTCTGTGTTCTAGGAATCCCTTAGCACACAGATGCATCAACCACTATCGCCTTCTTTCCTCACATACTACTCTCTCTCTGTCCCTGTCTTCAGATGACTGCCTTCCTATAGATCTTATACCGGGAGGGAGTTCTCCTCCTCCAATGAGAGCTTATCTCAACTGATTAACATTTATAACCAATTTTAAACTGAAGTCATATTCTGAGGTCCACATGGGTAGAGGCTTCAACATACCATTATGGACACAATTCAGCCCACAGCAAATATTAACTTTAATTTTCTTCCTTTCTACAATTTAATCCTCTGCTCTATCCTCCACCTGCTTTCCTTTCCTCAAGAGGGATCATACTGAAATCAGTCTGCGGATACAGAGTCACTGTACTGAGGAATACAACCTGCTTTCTTGCCTCTGACCTCTTTACTTATCTATTATTTTGCCAGATTCTTCTGCTAGTACTTCATCTGGCTGTGGTAAAATCATGCAAATTATCATCATTACAAGAAGTACTTGCCTAATTATCATGCACTAGAATAACAATTATGCATATCATTAAATTCCCGTGAGATAATCTTCAGTATAAGTTTTATTTGATTAGGCCACTAAAGTCTGTTCATGCATGCTTAGCCTTCATAGTGAGTTGCTCACAATGCATGGTTTTAAAACATAATGACAGTGATATTGGCTCTAGCTCCAGGCCCCTCCAATAGAAATATTTGCTTGCCTAGTATCCACCTTGTAAAAGGTTAGAGCAATCAAATGTGGCCTGAATACAACCAATAATTCATATATTAAAAATAAATGAAAACAGAACATCTTATTTAGGTTTTTGGCCTTGCTAAATAGAAAATGTTCTAAGAAATGTGGGGTGAAAGTATATAATTTATAAGCTTTCCAAATCCCATAAATCGTGATACCCACTGCACATCTTCATCCACAAGCAGACAGACAGACACAAAGACAAATCATCAATTCTAGCAATTTCAAAGTAAAACTTATTCTTATTTCAAAATGAGGAAATTCTCTTGAATCCGCTCATTTGGTGAGTCTCCACCAAGAATAGGCAGCTTCTCCCAGCAGAGACTGGACTACTTTCTGCTCATAACTTTCTCACCATAACAGCAGCAAATCCTTCAATCTAATGTTATTTCATATCCCTAACAGCTTTCACGTCTTTCGTTCTTAGCAGTCAACTGTCAATCATTATCGTAATCTACACCACTCTTATTTTTTCTAGATTGATGTAACATCTGACTAAACAGAATTAATTTTAACCATCCCACGCACTGTCATACAGTTGTCTTTAAAACACAAATCTGAATATTTATTATCTTGAACACAAAATCTGTCACCAGTGTCTCTCAGGTTGTGTGAGGGAAGCCTACCAGGGCATATGTCACATGACGTCTCCTCTACCTGCCAAGTGCTCCACTGCAGTGTCCCTTGCTCCCAATTCAGCCTCTTCCAATTTACAATCCTAAAGTGTATCATTTACTCTCTCACACCGCTTTTGCAAACTCCCTGCTTCGAGGGCATTATAATTTCCACCACTCACTTACTTCTTACTGTCAGGTCCCAGCAGATGGCCAAAATATTTTTAAAAGCAGATCTATCATTAAAAGTCTCTGTGTCGCACTGAACACACTATATTCTGTAGTATGGCTATCTACATAGAAGCCATTCTAATAATAATTTTATCAATTCAACAGATATGAATATTCTCCATTGTCCAAATCTTGAAAAAATGTATCTCCAGAATCCAAGGTACTTAGCAAGTTATTGGTTGAAAAAGGAATATCTGGTGTGAGAAAAAAAAAAACACATCCTGATGTGATAGAAAGGATCCAAGATGACATGTTTCAACACATTCCGCAACTGTGAAAATAGAACAGGCTGAGAGATGTCTCTAGTCTCCAACACAGTAAGAACTGTAGAAAACAGACACTTACGTGATTGGGGTTTTGTTGAAGCACTCCTATCTGATCATCAGGTAGGTTCCTAATTATCATTTCTTCAAATGAGAAAGACTTTAAAATTACTTTTTTTAAACTCTAGAACATTTTCAAATACAGTACATAGAGTACACTTGGCAGTTTCATTTGCTACCAGTGATTGCTTTAAAAAAAAGTATTGAATATGGCAAATTTCATTTTGCTTTTTGTTCTGATTTCCTAGAATGTCCACTGGCAAAAGAAGAAGAGAGAGGAAGGAGGGAAGGGAGGGAGGGGTAGAAAGAGCGGGGGAAGGAAGGAAGGAAGGAAGGAAGGAGGAAGGAAGGAAGGAAAGAGAGAGAGAGAGAAAGAAAGAAAGAAAGAAAG
>LOEQ01001134.1:192115-211203 GCA_001685075.1 Bramus lutescens | reverse complement strand
TCTCTCTCTCTCTCTCTCTGTGTGTGTGTGTGTGTGTTTGTGTGTGTGTGTGTATGTGGTAATCATCATAGCAACTGAAAATTGCTAAGAAATAGATGAATGAAATTGAATTCTCTCAGCCATAGCAATTCTACCAAGAGTATTCCAACACTAAGCTAAAAAGAGAATAACTTGGCAATAGACAGGGAAGGAAATGATTCATAAGGCTTAGATGGGAGATACAATTTTAGAAGCTGAACTGCAAACTGTGACCATGCCAGCCTTGCTTGAACATATAAGGAAATCATTAGTTTTATAGATGAATTAGGAAAACTTTGGTTATTTATAATAAATAATAAAAATGCATATACATAATATTCCTAGAAACATCACTGACTTAAATTTATATTTCATGGTATTGAATATGTTATGAATTTTAAAGCTGATGTGGTAAAACATCACAGAGCTGCGTGGAGGGTAGTTGCCTTTGAGTGGCACTTAGTGTGCATGTACTCTTGGCAAATGGTCCTTCCCATACTGCCTGTTTCATCCTGCTCCACGGCAGTGAAGGTCAGTGAATCTAATTTGACAATAATGAGGTTGAACTGCAACAAGTTATAATATTTTTCAAGAAGGTAGCAGTCAAATCAAAAAAGCTGCTCAATGAAACCAAGGATTCCCAGGAGAACCAGGCAGAGTTAGAGAACAGGATTTTCTTAGTTTTCTTTCCTAATCATGGGGACAGCAGAGCTACAAACATGTTCAATATGCATTTAAACAAAACCCAGACTGATAGGAATGCCTTAATTATTAACAGTTGTCTTCTGCAGCATCATGATTCAAGAAAGGTCTGTGAGCATGAAGGAGAAATTTGACACTTGTGACACTTTGCAGACAGAGAGATTTTCAGCAAAGTTAATGGAAACTCGGCAGATGAATTGCGCCGCAATTCAAATGTACTGTAAAATTACTGAAAAGATTTCAATGTCAGAGGACTATATTGCATTGAATTTATGATTATTACCCCCAAGTTATGCTTTGGTGATATTTTGTAAAGTCTCTAAAATTTGTCTTAAAAACAATCTATTCTTCAGAGAAGAATGTCGATGCAACAAATAGTTCATGGTATCTATAATAATTATTCCTTGTAATAAATTCTAAACACATTTAAAACATCATCTCTATTATGCAGAAACAAATTATTTGATAAT
The DNA here is from genome assembly GCA_001685075.1 of Bramus lutescens. Taxonomy (NCBI): domain Eukaryota; kingdom Metazoa; phylum Chordata; class Mammalia; order Rodentia; family Cricetidae; genus Bramus; species Bramus lutescens. The sequence continues at coordinate 210,013 of LOEQ01001134.1, read as the reverse complement.
ATAGTAGTATTTATTCTTATATTAATAGAAAATATATAGAATTTGGAATGCTCACTTGGGGGTTGTGACCCACAAAAAGATATATCTACCCCAAATATCTTTACAAATCTTGTTCTATACCTCAGGAATTATTTCTAAAAATATGATTTATAAGAATTATGTTTGATTTATGTTTAAAACATGTGTCTGGCCCTACCTTGGAACTCCTGAGTCAGTATCTTCTAGGATAGTGCCCATAAATCCACATTTAATAAGCCCTCCAGATAATTTTTTTTCACACCAAAACTTGAGATGCCTTACCCTATACCGTGGTTCTTAAGCTGAAAGACAAGGTTCCATGAAACTATGGATGGAGGTAAAAATGAACCTTTTCTATACGCTAATCAAAATTTACCTATACATTTAATTCTGGATGTATTTTAAACTCACCACAGGTTTAATATTTCAATGAGTCAATTTCCATCAAAACTGGAGATAGTTTCCCATTATATTACAGGTGTAGGTCTCAAAATATTATTAAAATTTTCCTATTATTTAAAATGTTTACTTGTTAAACTCTATGTTACAATTTTTAATTTAACAAATTAAATCATATAGTCACAACAGAAAAAATAATATTTTGACAGATTTATTTCAGTATAACTGGATTCCTTCCTAATCATATGCATTTTATCTAAAGCATTTTAGAAATGCTTCTGAATGAAGCCCACAGGCTTTACTAGTCTAGTGTGAGAGTCCAACACACACACACACACGCACACACCCCCCACACACATAAATGAACCCTTGTTCTATGATCCCTGAGATGACTCAGTTGGTAAAAGCAGTTTTTCCAGAACCCACAATGGAAGAAGACAAGCAACCTCCAATATCTTTCCTCTATTGCTACAGATGCACCATGGCATGCGTGTTCCTGAAGTCGCATACATTAAATGAGAAAGTGTTTTTAAAGACACCTCTAGTCTGTGTCTCCTGGCCCTGATTTTAGCAAACGAAGAATAAAAGGGTGGAAAGAGATAAAGACAGGCTGTGTCTAGGAATCAAACAACACTTAGTGTCTCCTTTGAATGCACATGGACATGGAAGCAGAACAGAAAGGATGTTAAAATATAGGTATGCTGGCCGGACGAGGAAAAATACGCAGGCGATGGAAAGAAGCACCTGCCAACCACGCGCGACGCATTGGTCGAGTTTGTCAGCAGGGGAGCCGAATTTGATCAGCTCTGCCCTGATTAGTGTCACCACAGTCAAGTGTAATTTCCGTCTAAACAGAAGTGGTGAATAGGAAAATAGTTTAGCCCATCCCTCCCAATTGTCTCAGTCAGCACGGACATCAGAATCTGTCAGCCTGAGGCAAATGTACACATAACCAACCAAGCCTATAATTGTATTCAGTATTCAAATAGCTCAGGCTACAGAATATTACTCTCTCAACACCGGACCAAAGGAAAAATATCAGTGTTGATTGTGTAGCTTATCTAATTGCAAAAACAGAAATTGTGCATCTTCGACTGTCTTTTGTGGATGAAACTGGGGAAATGCCAGGAGTTGTTAGAAGGGTACTTTCCTCACTATACCTTCTGTCTTCTAGTTGGGTACCTTAGCCCATCACTGCTCAAGATAGAGACCCAGAGTCTTCTCTTCCATCCATAGTCAGAAAGATCATTAAGTTTTATGTGTCTCACCCTAATGCAAGAAATAATCCACTTCCTCTAAGCCCATTGCTACTATCACAAAATACTGCAGTCAATTTAACAGGAAACTACTCCAAATAGGGCTCCTGCACTTTAATCCCACATTTCTCTATCTATAAACACAAGTCTGGATGCCATTTCCCAACCACTGCCCACCACAAAAATCTCTGGAATTTCAATACTCAGCCCTTCTGTCCTAACAGTCTATCATGATCTTAATTCCTTAACATTTAAATGCCTAACCTTAATATTCCCACTTCATACCATAGACTTCAAATCTGTTGCCCTTTTCCTGGCTTTCTGGGCCTTGAACTACACCAGTGTGACTACATCACCCTCTTCTTTGTATACCTGATACATACCCCAAACTGTCAGGCAGAGGTTTACTCCATGGGATTGAGCAGAGGTTGTGGCTATGAGAATTAGTAACTGCTGGCACTGAATGAAATCACTGTGCTTTCTATTTGTCTCATTAATTCCTCTTAACTCATGAGCAATCTGACAACATTTCCTCTACTTGTAAAATAAAAAAGACCAAGATTAAGTAAACTATCCAAAGTTGCATGGGTAGCTAATGACAGCGGCAACAATGGATGTTAATTATCTGATCCAGGGCGTGCAGACAGAATATGATGGGCAAATCAATCATGAACCATTTCATCAACCCCATGCCTTTGAGATCTGTGTGAAATGTTCTTATTACATTCTTGGCCAGACATCACAGTCTCTTCTTTCTAGTCCTAAACACCAACACCAGCACTGACTGAAGTTGGGGATCTAGCATCTATCCTCTGCACAGGCTACACGGACTCACAGAAAGAGTCAGCTCATGGACCTCCTCCCATTTCATCTAGTGTTATTCTTTACTTCATCAAATAATCCTACCTCAACCACTGTTGTCATTAGTAAGACACAGTAGTATCTGTGATGGGGGAGGTAATTCATTAGGTTAATCGGATTCACAATCCAACACTAGCTCAATAAAGAATAGTAATGTTGAATGAAGTGGGGAGAGAGACCTTAGCTTAGCAATTATATAATAATAAGAATAAGAAATGGTTGACATAAAACTGAGAATGTAAGAATGGCATAGAGAAGACACAAAAGACTGTGAAGAGTGAGCTGGGATCCATAACAGGTGCATAAAAGAGGCCAATACAACAATTTTGTTTGACCCAATAGTGATATGAATAATATATCTAATATTGATTAATAATGAATGATTATATGAATTGTGAGGAAAACATAACATTTTAAGAAGCAGAAAAGAAGATCTCATCATGGAAATCTGATATATTTAGCCTCATCTGTTATTTTTTTTTATTTTTTTTTTACTTTACAAAACGAAGTATCTAGTCTCTGGTGACTCTTACATAAATGAGACCTGTTTGCAACCTATACACAGACACACATTCCATGGGCAGGTAGGTAAGAAACATTGTTACTGACTCAAGGGGCTATGTTTCTTTGTACAGGTCAACTATTAGGCCTTGCATTGCTCATCAGGGAATGAAGTCAACGTCTCTCTTGACAATCCCTCACTCAGGATGATGGCTTAAAACATATCTTCTTAGAAACTTCTCCCTATAGGGGATATAGCTTAATTCTACATTTGAATTAGTGACCACCATTTAGCATACAATATAAGAGAAGCAATATGTTCTTAATTATGAGATTATAGTATAAAACAGCCTGAGGAATAAGGCCCTCAGTTCGGGTACCCTCTTCACCGCACTTTCATTCTACTCTGATAAAGTTAGCTGCTAATTCATAAGAATTCAAGTAGCTTTATAGATGTCCAAATAGTGAACCAAAAAGAAGGGGAGGCCTATTACCAATGCTAGTTAGTGAGTGTGTAAGCGCATTTTCCAGCCATGGTCAGGACTTGCTATGATGACGACCCAGCCAACGCGTTTACTGAGAAAACACAAAACACGAACTTTGCCAAGTCACTTTTAGACTCTGAACCACAAATCTGTTGGACAATGTTTGCTATATTAACACACTAAACCTTTGTATAATTTTTATGCAAGACTGGAAAATGCAGACATGCATGCTATATATTTTAAAATTCTGTGGCATCTTAATTTTTCATATCTATGGTCATGATGATGATATTTTCCTTTGATGCTAAGCTGGAAAATTGTTTTTATTCATTAGTCTTTAACTAAAATTATGAAGGTTAGAAACAGGCTTTACATTTGTGCGATGTAGACTTACAAATATTTTGCTCATATATTTAAAAGGATTACAGTTAATATTTTATCAATGAATGGAACTCACACAAACGGCTGCCAGAGTTGTATGATGTAGACCCCATGCTGTGGAATTTGCTGCTTTCCCAATTTGTGTGTGACAGGCTAGCTGCAATTACATAAATGAATTGTTTTCTATCATCCTCCCTGGTGCATTAATGAAAGTTGCACGATTAAAGAAAGGACCACAATTGCTTGAAGAAGGAAAAGCAGGTTTAAACAAGGAGATTAAATTAAAATAGTTTTATTAGCAGTTATTTTCAATCTAGCAAATTGACAAAGCTGCTCTCAAACACTGCTTATGTCCATAAGCAAGAATCCTCTACATAGGCAGAGTTACCCCTCCAATTGTAACAATTTACCCTTGGCTTTGTCAAAATTTCCTTATTAAATGTGAAAATGGAAAGTTTGTTAAGCAGTGAGAAAGTTCCTTGTCTCAGACACCCCTCTACCCCAGGCTTCTCTATGTCAAGTCCAAAGATGATGTTCTGCTGCTCATGTCTTCCCTATCCATTAACCATCTTTTGCTCTAGATAGGAGATAACTTCTAATTCATATGATAAATGGAACAGTCAATATCATGTCAAACATAAGGAGCCTTTTATGAGCTTAAGGATCCTACCAGTGCTAAGTCCTTGTTTCACAGTTTTATTTGAAGACACTCTCTAAGAAAGAAGTTAATACACATGAATATGCACGCATGTGGGCATGCACACACACACACAGATGCGTGCACGTGCACACACACAGACGGACAGTAAATGCCCACCTATAATCAGTTGGTGGACTACCATACCACTCTTTTAGTGACTTACTTCTGGGTAAAGCAGTAGATTCTATGCACTTAATCCTACATAGCCAAATAACACTTTCTTTAAGAAAAGTTTCTTTCTTTCTTTCTTTCTTTCTTTCTTTCTTTCTTTCTTTCAAAAAACAGTATCAACAAAATAAAGTTTTTAAAATGTGTGAATGTACCTAAGACAACAATTTTCTCTTCTCTCTGGCAAACTATACTCATACTTTTATTACATTGTACCATGTAATGCTTACATTTGGCATTCTATATTTTCCTCTTGCGGTGAGGGGGGTGTGCATAGCCGAGTTCTGAATACCATGCATGGAAGTGTGTAAGTAGAGATTAAGCATTCCCATCCCTTAGACAGCGGGAGACCCTGGTCACAGAGTCTCTGATAAAGATTCTCACCTCTTTCCAATGGAGGCTTAAGACTTCTTGATACCCAAAGACCTCTACTTAACTGGACACCTACCTTTTAAACAGCAGTAGGAGATGAACTCCAGCTAAAGTCAGTTGGGAGGAGAAATAGCTGACTTTGAAAGTAGCACTACTATATGTTAGAATTTGAGAATTTTAAGCTCAAAAGTAGTGCCACAATTTTTGAGAGGTACCACAAATATTAATGAAATGGAGCAAAAACAAAATTAAAATAGGAAATATTTTTATGGAAAAGAGCAGTAATATGCTTACTATCCAATGAGTATTCATGATTTTTTATATCCAGAAGCTTGTAATCCTAGAGGTTTAACATTTAAAGCTTGAAAACTGATTAAAACATGAACGAAAATAGCAATAACAACAACTCAAAACTCTTTCATCTTTATTGGCTGTGCAATTAAGGTAAGATCAAGGCATAGCTGTATACCCTTCATTATTTATGTTCATGTTTACCATGTACAAAGAAAGAGTTTCTTGTCTGATTTCATTTATGGATACTATTACACATATGGTTTTAATAGATCATAATTATCTTTGCTAGAAATCGTTGGCAGACCCATCTGCCTAAACTTTCAGTTATCATTGCATTTAGACAAAAATAGGCACCTGATGAAATGAAATTATCAGGATTGTTTTTCAGTATTCATTATACTCCCCCCTTCACTGATAAGATTCATTGTTTATAATAATAAAAAATGTAGACAAATCAGGTAGCTCTGTCAATAAAACACTAGTTGGACTATGAAGAGGATCTAGATTAGATGCCTTGAATTCACATTACAAAAAAAAATAGGTATGCAGACATAAACCACATGCCTATGGAAACCTGATTTTTAATAAACATACTATAAATATACACTGGCAATAATACAGCATCTTCAATATATATTGGTGGTCAAACTGTGGGACTGAATGTAGAAGATCCCAAACAGATCCATACTCATCCAGAAAACTCAACTTCAAGTGTATCAAAGACCTCAAGATAAAGACAGATACACTGAACCTGATAGAAGAGAAAGTGGGAACTCGCACTGAACTCAGAAGCAAGAAAAGGCTTTCTAATCAGAACACCATCAGCACGGTCACTGAGATCAAGAATAAATGGAACGCCATGAAACAAAATTATATTTGGCAAAGGACACTGTTATTCAGACAAAGCAACAGCCTACAGAATGAAAACAGATTTTTATCAATTACACATCTGATGGAGGACTATTATCCAAAATACATAAAGAACTCAGAAAAACTAGGCATAAGTTTAAAATGGAGTACAGATATAAACACAGATTCTTTAAAAGAAACTCAAATAAGCTGAGAAACACTTAAAGAAATGTTCAATATTCATAAGGGAATTGCAAATCAAAACTACTTTGAGATTTGATCTTATGTTCGTCTAATGACTAAGATCAACAAAACAAGTGGCTGCTCATGCTGACGAGCCTGCAGCATAATGGGAACAGTTTGTTCCCAGTCAGAGTGTAAACGTTTACAGTCATTTTGTAAATCAGAGTGGACTTCCCAGGAAGATGGGAATCAATCTTCCTTAGGATTCAGCTACACCACTTTGAGTATGTATTCAAAGGATGCTTCATCCTACCATTGGGACACTTGCTCAACCATATTCATTGCTCTCTATTCATAATAACCAGAAACTGGGAACAACCTAGATGCCTCTCAACAGAAAATGGAGATATATAAATAAAATGTGGCAGATTTACACAGTAGTGTATTATTTGGACTTTAAAAAAGGAATCAAGAAAATCTCTGATAATAACCAAGCTGTGTTCAGTATAAATTCAGAGGTTATGTATGGAGTAAGTGACTGGGGTCATATAGAGCCTCCTTGGAAAGGAAAATAGAATAAGTAGATATGATGGGTGGGCTACGATAGAGCAGAAGCAGGGAAATTAAGAGGAGAACAATGAGGGAATACAGGCAGAGACACCTAAATTTAAGATTCATTTGTGGGTATCATGAAAACCTAATACACAGAAGCTTCCCCAAATATATACATATAGCAAAGTGATCTAAATAGCATAACAAATTAATGGGGAAGATAAGCCCAGGCAGCCATCTCTTTTCACCAAATACAGGTTGCAGTATGAGGTTATGTCTAAACTAAATGTGTTTTATTGCTAAAAGGATCTCATGGGAACTCCCAAACAACACAGCCTGTTGTTAAGACTACAGGTTTCTCTCCACAAACTGAGGGCAAGTCCTTATTGCGGGGACAAAACCTACTCAACTCATTTAAAATGAGAAGCTGACCTGGTACCTACACAGATCCTTCAACCCTCCATGTTAATAGTGTCTTTAGACAGGAAAGTATTCTATATGTTATTAAAGGCAAAGGTAAACACCAGTCAATTGTATCAATTGAGCCCAGTACCAACAATAATGACATACAAACTATAAATTCTTCACGATTCTTACACCAGCTGTTAACATACAGATGAAAGGGAATTCTTATGCCTAATAAAAATACAAAATATTATTATGTATTTGGAAAACAAACCGAGAAATCTGTGTAAAAGCAAAAGTTATGTCCTGTGCCATAATAGTGTTATTTTATTTGTTCATGACAGGATCATGACTGTCTTTCTACATAACCTGGTTGGCCACAAAGTCATGATAGTCTTCCTTCCGAAGCTTGCCAAGTGGTAGAATTACATATGTGAGAGACCATACTTGGCTACAGATTCTTTAGAACCTAAAAGTAGTATTTTGCAAATATTTGTGGGCAAATACAACTGTTTTTACAGATAGTTGTTATATGCAAAAAACATGCTAATTATTTTTACAGATAGTTATTAAAAATTAAAAAATGAACATGCTAAATGTATAAGCTGACAGCATAACCACCCTGTGGTATGCTTAAGGGGTAGATTTTTTTATTGTTTTTTATTGTTGATATGAGACAGAATGGCCAGAAGAATGTGGTAAAGTTGAGAGCAGAGAGGGGAAGAGGAACATGAAAGAAAAACATGCGCAGCAGTTTGGGTATGTGCAGTGCTATCTATCTGTGTGAGAGAGGAGAAGGCCAGGGGATAGAGCAAACATAGTGAGAGAAGCAGGAACAGAGCAGCGATGGAAAGGCAGACAGACACAGAGACAGAGACACAGAGAGAGAGAGAGATAAGGAGAGAACATAGCAGGAATAGCCGGGTTACGAGGAGAAGAAGTAACATGGGGAGGGAAGCCCATGAGCTGGCGAGAGGTTACGGTGGGGAAGAGGTGAGAGGCTAAGATGTGAGCTTGGACTTTGGAACATGTAAGGAGCACCTATGATTCCAAGGGAGCCTGGAGTCCATCACAGACTGACAGGCTGATATGGTACTCCAGGTAGCTCTATGTTCCTCCTGCCAGAGGGAAGGGGAATGACTTTTTGTGGTTGCTGGGAACCATTTTCATAAAAGTTCCTGAGGAATACTGTCTTTTATCTAACCAGAAGTCTGCCTATACCCCAGGTTGAACTCGTTTGTGGATACATAGGCTGCCTTTGGGAGTTTGCGGAATTGAAGTTTGAACCTCACATTAATATTGAGAGTACACTATGCAATAGAAATATGATAATGCCAGTTTGATAAAATGTTAATGCAAAATGCAGATGGTAGATATATATTTCCATTTGTCCCATTTTTTGGTTCCACATTTCTGTGGTAGAGGAAATAAAACTGCAGTTTACTTTTGGATTGGGTGAATGATGCATTTAATTACTTTGAAATTCAAACACGAAAGTTTCATAGTAAGAAGCACACAGTAGCTCTTTGCTAGTTTTACCAGCTTCTCAAAAGGTTTGTATTTTGTTTCTTTGTGGCATGTGAGGGCGGGGAGGCCAAACATTCACTTCCATCAGCATTCTTCTGCAAATTTACAAACTAGGCAACAAATCTGCTTGTCTCATTCTGTAGGAATCCTTTGTAAATAGAAAAGAACCAAGATCAACTCTCCAGCATGCATTTGTCTCTTTCCCCATTTCCATATTTAACTCCAGTGTTTTAAGACAAGCAAAATACATTGCATGTACCCAGCATTCACATTAGCCTTCTTTCCCTTCATTCTCCCACCAATCCCATAACTGCATTCCACAGGTTTCTTTCTTTTCATAAAATATTAAAATCAAAAGAATCAGTGACATAACAGAAAGACACATGAAAAGGAGAGGAAAAGCCTAGCACTGTTTTTCATTTAGACAACTTCTTCACTGCTATGAAGCCTAAAGTCCTTTGTTAGCATTCAAACATTGCTTCAGCTGTACTCTGACACAGGGATCAAGTTCTGTTTTGAAAGTCTTCAATGCCCAGTGCATGAACCATAAAGAAATGAACAGTTAAGCTTAAAGTGAGGAGGCACGTGAAAATAGCGCCGTATTCAGCACCCAGTCTGCTGGGCCCTGGGCTCTCTTGTGGAAGCTGTAACACAGCCATGTGTTGTTGCTTTCATACAGTTTGCAGCTCTGCAACCCTGCATAAGGGTCATGCTTTCAGGCAAGCGCCTTTATTACATTACAAACTGGATATTATTATATAACATAGCTGGATATACATTAAATGTCAGATCTTTCCCAGGAGTAAAATATGGACTGACATGGAGAGTTGTTCTATTCAATACAATTAGCCACAGGCCATGTGTGAATTTAGCATCTGTATAGTTGAGCTGCTATATTCTACAAAGTCTATATTATACAACAGGTTTATTCTAATACATAAACCAGAAGAAGTATATAGAAGAACACATACAAATACTTTTCACTTTTCATATTTTATATGTATTAAATAATAGTATATTGCACAATCATTTTTCACTGAAATAACCAGAATATTTTAAATTAGTATGGTTATCATCTATGTAATTATATTGCTCACATAAAGATCTTACATTTGACAAACATTATATTAATTTTACATATACTGATTCATTAGCATTGATATATTGTAAAACTAGAAAAAGAAGGGAAGAAGTGTGATACAATAAAATATAACTCACAAAAATGTCAAAAAGTTTGGCTGACATACATACTCATCCATATTTTAGGGCATTTTTTAGCATTGTTTCTTGACTTGTTAGAGAGAGGGTTTTTTCTTATTTCTTATTTTTCTTGCTTTTGAGTTTCTTTCAAGTAGCTGAGGCATGGTGGTTCCTTGCTTATTTGAAATATTTATAACCACCACTTCTACCATGGTGGACAACTGGAAAACTGGTTACAAAGTGGGTTTTCTATTTGTTAAAAATCTCTTGTAGTTACAATATTTAGTAATATATAAATAACTTGATCAATCAGAATAATTTACACAATATGCATTCAATTTGTTTGTGACTGAGTACTTTTAATTCTATAAACAACTCTTGGATCTACTTTTAAGAAAGTGTTGCTCTTAAGTATGAGCTTGAGTGTTTGGAGATTTTGTCTGAGTCCACATTTTCAGTGGATCCAGAACCCAAAGGAAATATCAGGACCACACTACAGTGTCGCTGAGGAGCTGTGGCAGGTCAGATGAATTATGGATTATATCCACTACTCCCCATCTGTCTCTCCTGTCATTGCTTTTATCCTTCATTCAGTTTTTCTTCCTTGTGTCACTAATCAATGAACTTTTACTTGATCAGCTACAAGAAAGACAAAAGTTTAATGAATCATGTTAATTGAAGGCTATTTTTTCTTTATTTAAAACTTTAATATTTTGTCAATCATGGGCTTAAAAATCAATGTCATTTTTAAACACTTTGCAATAAACTTTATTCATTTTTATTACTTCATTTTTGGCACCACCATAAATTCTATCTCAGTGATAAATGTGTCATTTACTTCACCCCATCTTGTGCCTGAAGATAATGAAAAGCACTAAGGTTGGCAGGGAGGGTAAATCTTTTCATGTGCCCCACAGGACAAATAGTGACTGCTCCAACAAATCAGGCCATTGTCACTCCTATGGCCATTAAGATGTTTCATAGCTTCTGAGGAAGCTGCTTTTCCTTCCATTTTCCTGATAAAGTGGCAAAGAATTGGCTGCATAGCCATCAGATCCTTCCATCCTTCCTGAATCTTCATTCTAGCAATATGAACATCAGATTGAATGCACAACAAGCCTGCTTCCCCCATCCAAGGGGAAACTCAGTGAAGAGAAATGATAAAATGAAAACTTCTAGTCTGAAAAGTAAAAGCAAAAAATAAATCACACCAACCCTGGACTATAGATTTTGCACTACTTAGTAGTCAAAATGCATACTGTTTGGGGCTTAATCCTCTGTAGCTGGGACTTTCTGTTTCATGGAACCAAATACAACTCAGCTGAAAAAACTAAAACAGTTTTCTAAAAGCAGTACAGTTTCTCATTTAATAGTATTTTATGTTTCTGATAGTTTGCAAGATGGCTAAGGGCTTAAAACTGTGCACTGCTCTTAAAGAGGACTCAGGCTACATTCCCAGCACACAAATATAGATGCTGACAGATGTCTACAACTCCAGCACCAGGGGATTTGATGTTCTCATCTGACCTCCACAGGGATAAAAATCAAGTAGCAAGTGACATGGATAAACAGAACGGATACATACACACACACACACACACACACACACACAAATTTAAATCTTTAACTCTATTTGTAAAATAGGATGTATTTTATAAACAATATATATTTAATACAAAATATGTTCTCAACATTTTGAGCTATCACTTGTTTTTGTGTTTTGTTTTGTTTGGTTTTGTTCTTAAGAGAAGACACACCACCCCTGCTCTTTGGTATCTTGCACATCAGGTGGGACCATTGTTTAAAAGTAATCTTAGGCTATATTATAATTCAACAATGTAGAAAATCTTGAGGACATTCCTCTTATCACTACAGTACACCATTATGATATCCAACATTTCTGGTTAAAAAATGGTCTGTTAACTATGCAGACACAGAGCATATAATAATGTAAGAGTCATTTGGTAGTCTTCATGTGTAAACACTTACACAAAGACATTCTCAGTTTTCTTTTAATTCCTACTGCTTGAAAATCTTGATGGAAATCAAATTGTAAAATTTACTTCTACTTAAAAAGCAGCCAGTTAGTCTGTTTACATTTTTTATAAATAAAATCTTTCATTTCAGCATTCTCAAAAATAGTGAGGAATTTAGTGGAATAATTCTATGGTTGACTCTTTCAAAAGAAAGTGGGAAAAATAAACACCCACAATCTTCCTCTTTAGAGATTTAAATGAGTTTTGTATACAGAATGTTATAGGAAATTGGTGCCGATTTGTTTTGATTAGAATTGTTCTGTTTCTATGGCATTTCTTCTTTTTCTAAGATGTTTGGTGATACACAAAGGGCAGTGTTAGCCATGCATGAATGCATCACATTCCACAGTCCGTCTTCAATAGAAGGCCCCATGCTAAGGGCAGTGGGAAATGGAAGACATAGATTTCACAATTCCAGATTCTTGAGAATTTTGTAGGAAAAAATAGGTATGTACACAAAATAGGAAGCAAGCACTATGGGGGACAATAAATAAATTTGGATGAAATAAGAAAAAAAAAACAACTTCAACATGCTTATCCTAGAATAACAACTATGGAAATTAGGATTGAAATAAAGGGCAAAAAAGAAAGAAAAATATTCTGTTTTATGATAATAAAACCATGGATATTAAATGGAGTCTTTGTAATGAGCAGCAAAGATTGAGGCTAGAGATCTTGCATAGCAAGTGTGTGTGTAAGACAGAATAAGTTTTATATGTCTCTATTTCAGATACACTTAAAATTTATGTACAGCACAATTCTACAAAATTAAAATTATGAAATATTAAATGATGGTATATATGTTAAAAATAAATGATGTCAATAACCTTACTCCTGATTATAAAGGAAACTTGCTAGTGTTTGCAAGAGTGTAATTAAAATATACTATATTTTATCAATAAAAGTTGTTATTTATCAGTTTTCTTTAGGTATATGATGTATTCTGAATTTTCTTATCCACCACCATCTCCCCCAACATCAATTTATCTTACCACATACAAACAAGTCTCTTTTAATTGCAGGATCATGTTTTGGTCTGTGACACATTGATTTTGTTTAATCAGGTCTTCCCCATGATCGTTATTTTGTTTATTATTACTTATGTGAGCCCAGTGAATTCACTAATATACTGCCTACATGTACAACCGAATACAAGAGCTCCTGATCCCCCAGCATCAGTCAGTGACCACTAGGAAGATTTACGACCACTGGAGTTCACTGCCGTTAATGAATGAATGCGCCTGATCTGTTGCTGGCGCAGAGCAGGCACCTACAACTTGTGTGAGTTAGTGATTGCGATGATTATGCCACGCCTTCAAGATAGTGTTTCATGACACTTTCCCGTATGATCTCTACTCTCTCTTGTGCTTCATCTGAGGTTCTCTCTATCTAAACCTTATAGAACGTGGCAAAACTAGCTGGGGCCAGGATAAATGATCCTTGAAACTGAGTACAGCAAAAATAACTGTTAGCCAAAATCAGAATGGATGTCAAGTGAAGGAACCCAAATGGGCCAGAAGGGCCAAAGATAGGGGAAACTGAAGTGAGTTACTGCCAAGAAACACATTTAAATTTTAGCTGAGTCAGGCCCAAATACTAGAAAATACCTTATCTAAAAAATGGCTACAATGTGACAGAGACCCCTTTGTTATATAACATACACACACTCATGTGTACACGTAATCAAATTTTATTGCCGGGAAATGCATCCATAAACCACTGGACTTATAGGAAAGTGCTGGTTTTATTTTGACTGACACAGGAAAATCATAAGAGGATGAGATTTTCTCCAATGGGAAGAAGAGAACTGGGCAATGGACGATAGAGCGAACAATGCCCGATGCACATGAACTACTCCATTTGAAATCTCTTCCAGGGAGCCGAGGAGATAAAAGGGAAGGACTACAAAGTACAGAGCCAGTATAGTAAAGGTTAAATCCGAGCTCCCACTGCTATGATTTATCCCCTTAAAGAGCTGGGAAGCTTCCAAAGGACTTCATACATCACAGGAGCTGAGGAGGTGAGTCTACTGGATAAACACACCTCAGGGCTGCTACTGTTCCCATTAACTGTCTGTCTCAGTAAAGGTCTGCTTCTAGACAGATCCCTGCTGTAACTGAACTGATAGAAAACCGCAGGGACACCTAGAAGTTATTGGGAGACGTATGTCAGGAACGCTCGCTAGAAATTTTTCAGGGAAAGGAGGAAAAAAAAGATTTATAAGATTTGACTATTAAAGCCTGACATCTGTGAATTTTCATACTCTCCACATTTACCATTTTGCTCTGTGTCTTCTGTTAACTTTGGCAGATGTTCACTGCTAATTGCCGGCAGCTGCTAATTTCTATAATGAGACTATATGACGAATGTTTTGAATATTTTCCTTAAATTTCTCTTGCAAGCAAAAGTTAACCTGATTGGCATGTGGAAGTAGAAATAAATAGTTAAATGAGTGCTATTTCAGAACAGAGCTAATCTTTCACAAAGACCTCTGCTAAAAAAAAATTAAAAGACATATTTAAATTTTTATGGTATGTAGGAAACTTATCATGAGTGATTTTTTTTTCCAGAGGAGCCATGCTACCAGTAGCATTGTTGGTCACCTAGGGTCAAAGATTAGGTTTGTGAGCATATTTTTCCTTTATTAATTTTCTTTTGCCCAAGACCTATTTTGCACTCTCTGCCCATGCTTTCCTGTAATCTATTCCAAATACTGTCTTTTCATTGTGAGACAGTCTCTCTATGTAGACCTTGCTCTCCTGAAACTATTCATGTAGAACAGGCTGTCTATAAACTCAAATAGATTTACCTGTATCTGACTTTGAGTGGATTAAAGTGTTGTTCCAGTACATATCCAAATGCTTCTTTAAATGTAGCTTTGATTACACAGAACAGCAGATAGATGAGTAAGGAAAAAAAATAGATACTGTATTGTAGGGATAAGAGTATGAATAAGTTGTTTCCATTTGAATTATTTCTGTGACTTTCTCAATACATTACATTTATCATTATTTGTGTGTGTGTGTATGTGTGTGTGTGTGTACACATGTGCACAAATTTTGGGCTGGTCCTATGCTTTCATCAAAGTTTTAAACTCCAGTGGTCATGTTTGGAGGCAAGTGTCCTTACTCACTGAGGCATCCTGCCGGCTCTGCTTTTCCAAAACTTTAAATCAAATTTATTCAGAAAGTGTCTAACATATTTCAAGCTTTTCACCCTGACTTAATATCTCAGCAGTTACTATTCATCCACTAAATGCCACTTTATCAAGCATTTATATATGATGAAATATAATAATGACACACACATATATATATATATACATTAATATATTCAATAAATATTAAAGTCCTTACTCCATAAAGACCACAACATAGTTTGTGTTGTAAGATCCAACATCTCATAGGCAAAACAATTCAAGGGGGGATGTAGGAGAGATAGAAAATGGCTGGCAAAACCCACACCTATTGCTAGATTTTCTCGCAAACGACTTGACAGTAACTGGAGAGAAGCCGAACCACGAAATAAGTGAGAACGGACAAAGGATAATATTTAGAAAGTGGAAGAGAATGAGAAAGTTCAGATTCCATGACGGAATGTTTGCACCCACTTTAGGAATGCCACGCCAGAGAGGGAAAGACAGCTTCAAAAGAGAGAACATCACAAAACGTCCACCCTCCTCTCACATAACTCTCCAGGTAGGCGAATGGAGACGGTGGGCTGATGAAAGAAGCAAAAGTTTTGTGGCAGCCATACAGCAGAGAAGGGTAAAGAGACATTGCTGAAGCCCAGTAACACAGGACACTTAAGACATGCATACTATTTAGGTATCCAAGATATCCTCTCTTCTTGGCATGTATTGCAGCACCAGCAAAAATCCATTGTAAAAAGACACATAGATGTAGACTTACAGGCAATCAATGCCAGCTGGGAGATGGAGATACAGTTTTAGCCAAGGACAATCTGCCTGATAGATTTTCTAGTCCCAATCAGCTATCCCTTAATAGATATACATACAAACAAAACTAAATTGACTAAGGGTTGAAAAAATACACTGGTTCATTAGATCACTAGGAATCTCTAGAGGCAAAGGTCTTTCCCCAGCTACCCACACATATTTAGTCCTGAATAAATATCAGAAGACGACTTTGAGTCTTGGTGTAAACAATACCTGTAGCAAGAGGAGAAACCACTAAAACAAAAACAGTACACTATTCCATATTGCAGAAATCTTGTCTGAGACATACACAGGAATAAGACTATCTGTCACCCTGGAACAAAGATAAGGGGTGCCAATAACCAACATTGCTGGTGCATGAGACATACTGGTAGAGAGATGCCCGAGAACCTTTCTGTTCCCTATAACTTCCACTTATAGCACCCACAGCCATTCTCATCAACCATCCTCTAATTGTGCAGCTCACAGCGCAGAGGAAACACAACGGGAAGAACCCACCCAAACAGGGAGCGAGAGAAACACAGGTATTTATTCCAGAGTCCATGCTGCAGTCAGGGTGAATCATGGCAAACACAGTCTGCCCCTGCACTCAGGAGACTGACCGGATAGAGACAGACACTACCTATTGCATACTTTTTTTTTGAAGATTCCATTCTCTGCTCTCCCTCACCATTCACACACATGTACATCCCTTTGTGTATAGGGCAGAGTTCTGTCTTGTCTGGGAGTTCTCACATTTCTTAGGTTATGCTATTACAACTATTTACTCCTCTCTCATTTCATTGTTCTTTAGAATAAGCTGCCCTGTATTCTCCATTCTTTATTATGTATCTTCTACTCATTTCTTTCTTTTATTTTCTCTGTTGCTTTAATATTAATTTCTAGCAGCACTAAATTCATTTTTCTTTCTCTCTTCACCTTAGTAAATTTGCATATTAATATATGCCTTGCTATCATAGTCTTTTCTGCACAAAAGTTGCTGGAGCTGAAGGAGAACTTGGATGCTATTGCTGTGGTTTCTAGATAGCATATCTCTCCACTTTGGTTGTTGCTAAAGTTATCATTCTTCTGTCAGTGTGGGCTGCAATGTATTTGGTATACTTATCTTGCATACTGAATTGCATTCATAGGGAAGGCTGGATGAAGGGCAACATAACTCTATTATAATTTAATCACACTCGGACATTTCAAATGTTTAAAACAAAGAATACAGTGATTTTTTTAAAAAAGTCAATTACATTAACAGATGTGAAAATTCCATTGCATGATAAACCAAGCTGACAAGACCAATTCTATGCTAATGTATTTTGGTGAGAGTGACTAAGATTAAATCTCTGAAAAAATTATAAGAATTTGAATTATGTCAAAGTGGGCATAGATAAACCATTGAATAAAAGTAAATACAAAAAAAGAGTAGAACGAATATTAATGGTCTCAGTTTTCTAACCCACAGACACAGCCATGCAGACTGGATTCCAAACAACTATCTGCGGCTTGAAAAGAGGAACCTCACTGCTGAAAGGAAACATTGTTTGGTTTGAATGATGAACAGAGGCATACTGCACAACTGAAACTAGAAAGAAAACAAGACTAAACAATGTCTGCCAAAGTAGACTCAAAGATAGAATTAGTCAAAATAGATTTATAGAAAAAATGGATGAGTGTTCCCCTTACTCCACATCCTCTCCAGAAAAGGCTATCATTGGTGTTTTTGATTGTAGCCGTTCTGACAGGTGTAAGATGGTATCTCAAA
>LOEQ01001134.1:173916-190554 GCA_001685075.1 Bramus lutescens | reverse complement strand
GTTGGGATGGAGGAAGGGTGGATATGGGAGCAGGGAAGTATATTTCTTAATTAAGGGAGCCATTTTAGTGTTGGCAAAATTTTAAATCTTAAAATGGCAGTCTGAAACCATGTAATGGCCCTTAAAGAAGAAATTTGGTGACAATTGCTGGGGCATACTCAAATATGGTTTTGTTGATCCAAACTTCCCCATTAGGTACTAAAATGTAAAATGTAACATCTGCTCCTGATATAACGAACCAATAATTGAAGCATATATAATCCTCACCTGGGCTTCACTGCTGTTTTATTTATTCTTGCCCAACCATGAAGATAAACTTTACTAAATACATGCAATATTCTGTCAGTTCCAGAGAAGCAGTTTTTCTTGGACAGATGGCTGGAGGAGTGAACACCTGGATCATTTCAAGGCCGCAGAATTAGTCAGAGTGGTTATATGATCTCTGAAATGAGTCCATATAGACTAAAGACGTCCTTCTCCTTAACACTCAGGTAGCCAAGCCATCTTCCTATCCACCACTGCTGAAAACCAACACTCTCTCATTATTAAATTGGAGGTTTGTATCCATTCGTCATTCCATCAAAGACTTCACATTCTTTCTTAAACTTTCATTCAAATCAAAAGATTATGATACATGTGGGAATTGCAACGGGACACTCATCTGTCTTATTTTTGCCCATGTATCTGACTATGAAGTGTGTGACTGTTCTTATGTTGTGGACACTTCTGTGTTTCTTCATGTGGTGAAGTTAATTTGGAGTGCCTTCCTTCACTACAATCTATCTTATGTAGTAAGGCAAAAACTCCCACTCGAATTCAGGACTCACGGGCTCTGCCAGTCTAGCTTGCCTGCAGCTTCAGGGACCCACCAGGATCCACTATCTATGTCCCCTGAGAGGGGAGACTACAAGCATGCCACCACAGATGCTTGATGCTTACACAGGTGCTAACTCTGAATACCAGTCTTCATGCTTACAGGACAAGCGCATTACTCATTGAGCCATGTCCTATGTTCCAGCGTTTATTTTTCAATACTGTGTGAATTCCTACTTTCTAAAGAGTCATGCCAACAAATATAATTTCACTTAGCACCCTTCTGGTAGTCTATCTTGATTCTCAATTTGGTTAGATTATGAAGGTTCCAGATTATTCTGGAACACGCCAGGGTTTGTCTTTAAGTCCATTTATATATAGATTTAACTGAATGTGAATGCGACCAGCTCATAGTCTCCCGTCTATAAAGAATAAAATGGGGAAAGAAGGAAGCCTGATAGTCTAGGCATTATGTTCTCTCTGTTTCTGTTTCTTCTCCTCCATGACATATGACACCTTGCTCTACACTCCCTCCCCACTATAATGTATAGGAACTCCTGAAACCATAAGACAAAATAAATCTTTCCCAAATTAAGATGTTTGTGCAAGTATTTTGTCACAGCAAGTAAAAACTAATGCACTTTAGATTTACCATTTCTTTATAGTTCACTGTTTACTTAGAAATATGTGTTTGTAAGTGCATTGTCTTCTCCATCGTCATTTACCAACTAAATTTTATGCCTTTCCTAAGATACTTAGTGTGTTCTCCTGGGGGTATGCAAAGGTTTATGACCATCCAATAATCATATCTTTTGAGGCATACCATATAATAGCCCATTGTGTTAAATCCTAGCAGTATTTGGTAGCTTTTATTATATGATTTATGTTCTGTCTTTGGAAGCTTATAAGTAACAAATCATTTCATTCACAAACAATTATTATACAACAGCCGTTATTAGTTAAGTTCTATTGTGAGTAGATTGTGATGGTCAGTACCTTAATAGCTTGCATATGGTCAGTATCATTAGACACTGAAGCAAGTTTGAACTGAGGGCATTTTTCTCTAAATTGCCCACCTGATACCACACACACTTCTATATTGCCTTTTCATTATCTTCTGTATTTTAGAGAAGAGTTGAAATCTTGATTTAATATAGTTATGCCCCCTTTTAAATATGTAACAGTGTTTACATTGAAACACCAGCACATGTGTTACAGTTAAGCTGATCTGACATATGGGATACATAGGCTTCAGAAGCTCCACTTATGTACACACTATGTATGGAAAGCTAGTAAACAACATACAAAACAACATAGCACTTACTGCTCCCTAAAATGCAGTTCTATCAGTTACCTCCACAGCCCTTTAAATAATTTAAATATTAAAGTTGTGTTAAGCCTGTATAAGAATGCATATTTTATTCCTAATAATGTATGTTGCTTTCTAACCCAGAGTTTCAACTCAAATTACACAGCCCTTCACTGGCTCAGCAGGAGTCTTCTGCTTTTGCTCCAATGTGTGGCAGTAATGTTTCATGACTGACAATTATGCCATAGTGAAAAACAAGTCACAATTAATAAAGATCAAAATGAATACCTGCTAGATTCATTTAATGATATAACAAATTAGAAGAGAGTTTTATGAAAAGACCTATACAAGCAAAGGACTCAGTTTCCAATTAGAATCAGCATTCATGATTCATCAAACTCCTAAGGGTAAGGAGAAAATCTAATCAGCCATTTTCTTCTTTACATTCTCCTCTACCCATACAGAGCACTGACTTTCTAAAGAAAATCACGCTGAACGCATCTCTTAACTATGGGTTACTCAAGCTAGCAATATCTTTGTGAGACAACAGTGAATCATGAAAACTAATCCACGTGTAAGATCAAATATTTACTATGGTATATCCTTGCTACTTTTGGAAGCTTGGTGTCTAATTATGAATTCATTCAGAAAAATTATAATTAGTGACAATCATACTCATTAAATGGATAGCCGTATCATTATAACAGCATTCTTAGATAAACTATACTAAGCACTCACTCCTTGCCTGGGACGTTCTAAATTCCTATTAGCTTTCAACTCATTCAGTCCTAACTATGACACTACAACATTAGTACTGTCGCAAACATGCCCCAGATTAGTCATTGCTAGGAATAATATGTGAACTTAAATGACCATTTAGCCTATATATTGGACTAAAAAAAATCTAGATTTTTTTCTCAATGTTACTCTATTATGAATAACATTATAACAAAAACACCTGTACCCACTACTTCTTGAATTTGTTCAAGTATTTTGAAGATAAATTTCTGGAGAAGAAATGCCAGATTAAAGTACCTGTATGTCAATCCTCTCAGATATGTAGGTGAAAATTGCTCTGACTTACAACTTTATAAGTTTGCATTTTCTTTCTTTTTTCTTTTTTTTTTTGTTTCTTTGAGACAGGGTGTTTCTGTGTCTAACAACTCTGGCTGTCTGGGCACTTGCTTTGTAGACTAGATAAGCCTCAAAGTCAGAGATCCACCTGCCTCTGTCTCTGGTGTGCTGGAATTAAAGATGTACACAACCACCATCTGGCTAATTTGTATATTTTAATTGAGAGAGAGAACATATTTTACTACAGGAAATTAGGAAAATGAATTCACATATTTTGGGGTATTCTTCTCAAACCTATCTTCACTGACAAAATGAAAAAGCTGGACATAGAACATAGGTGGTATTGGTTACCTTTGAAATCAGCACGGGTTACAAAATGTTTTCAATTCAGTTCATTTTCTTTTGAGTGAGAGGGTCAAACGCACACCGTTGTCAGTCACTAAGTCCATTTACACTTCTGTCTTTAATAACCTAGGTAAAAGTTCCGCTTTTTATTGTTTGCGGTTTTTTATTGTTGATTTGTGGGTTGATTGTTTTCAGCTAATGAATTAGTTTTTAATATGGAAGGAGTTCTATTCTCAGAACTCTTAATCATAAAATAAACACCTGACCATAAAACTTAGCCACTTTTTAAAACTATAAATGTAAATTTAAAGAGAAGATTTCAATCTCGATTTAAAATCTAATCATTTCAAATAAATCATTATTTCAAATAAATCATTAGATCTTCTTTTACAAATAACAAAGTAGGCTTGATTAAAGTTATTTTAAAGAAAGCATATGAACACAATATATGATTTTAAACTTTATAGTACAGATAATAATGAAACAATTAAGAAGTTTAACTATAGCCTAGAAATAGCAGTTGTAAGAAATTCATAGAATGTATTGGACTTCAACATTATGTTTCTAACAGGTCAAGTTGCAATTGATCTAGTTCTTTAATGCTCATGTTGTGTTATTAACATATTGAATCGATCACACTGGAGAGGATGTGCTGGAAACATGATGTGTAACTTGATATCTAACTTTTAAACAGCATTTCACGATAGTTATTCATTTTCCAAAGAAGAGCAATAGTTTAAATGGTTTAAGTGATATTAAACAAACAGAGTTAGAACTTGATTTTCAAAGAAAGTCTATCTGTAGCTTTGCAAGAGAATTTAATCACTCTTAAATTTTTCATTTACCTTTATACCTTCCATTCTGCTTGAAGAAGAGTATTTTAAACACAAAGCTTGATAAATTTTCATTTAATTGTTGGATGTGAACTATATACAATGTTTAAAAAGCATAAAACTAAAATGAAAGGACATTATTTTAGGACAAAGAAATTAAAATTCTTTCAACAGGAAAAATTTCAAAGTCAAGTGACCACGAAACTCACTTATATATAATATCCTTATCGCTGGTTATGAGCAGTCAGAAAATGAGCCACTTTTCTATTTTTCCAAAGATATTTTAAAGATTTATCCATGTAAAAAATGTCTATTCACATTTATATTCCCGATTTATGACTTTGGAACCTGACACTTTAAAAACTAGCCTTATTATTGCTTTCAGTTCATGCTGTTCCCACTCAAACTGCTTTCAGAATCATTAAATCATATTTATGGACTGACCAAATCTATAACCAGCAATTGTGATAACTGTGTTTTCTCCTGCCTTAGGTCATTAATGAACTGAACATTTTAGAAAGAAATAAAACATTTTATGCATCATAGGGAAAGAGATAGAAGAGATCAAGGGGTCACAGTTCTTTTTGCTCCCTGTTAAAACCCGGGCCATTCTTCTCCATTCTTATAATCTGCTTAAGAATTGATACATTCCAAAAATTACCTGGACTTCTTTTCCTAACATTGATTCATGACTCTTTTAATTACAATTAACTGTCCCATTGCCACCTCAGGTTCCTTAAATCATGTAACTGTGTAAATTTATGGAAATCTCCATGTCCCTAAATTAACACATTGTGAATTGCATAGGCAGTAATAAAACTTACATATCTTTCTAAACTACATTCTCCTATCTACTTCCTTGGTGCCTTCAATCAAGAATATTTGCCTAGCCTAGTTCAGAATATCTAAGAAATAAATGCACACTAACACCTTGTTTGGAAGGGTGGAAGGAAGTATATCATTTTCTAGTTTTGTCAAGCATGCCGTGAACTAAGACCACTCTTGCTACAATGGACACTCTTTCAGTTTAATTGAAGTTTGGATAGATTACTAGCAACACGTATTATTGCATGTTAGAAAACATCTGATAAATTCACAAATTTCACAGATGCTTTCAAATTATTCTGTCTTAATTCAGTATGAGACTCGAGAATCTATTTATTTTGCTTTAATAAATAGAGGTCATGTTAATTTCATCAAGAAGTTAGCCCCGTACATCTTGTCATCTAGTTCTGGCAAACAGACAAAATAACAAGACTGACAAAGACGCACATGCTACACCTTAACCTATGGTGCTGTCTGTGTTGAGAAAACATAGAGATATACAGGTGCATGTGCACACATACACACACATAGACACACTCACTTTACACATACAAAAAACCACACATACAGTCCCTGCCACATCACAGTCATTTAAAATCACTCTGAAATCATGATTTAATTGAAGATGTCATTTTTTGGATATATAATTTTTAATAAAAATATAAATACACTTTAAAGACACTTTTAAAATTATTCTAACATATTATGGGGTCACAGATCACCATAGAGCAATGATCAGCTTAAAGGAACTCAATGATAATGGACAAACGGGTTGACTGTTTAATGAGAAAACTTTAAATGAGGCACAGAATAGTTATGGGGAGAATGAAACCTGGGAATACTGGGTGTTTTGGGGCCTAGAAAAATGGTGATGATAAAGTTTGGTAGTATTTGGCTATATAAAGCAAACAAAAAGCAATAAAATATTTTACTACATAAAGATCAGTCATTAAAAACTGAGAGACGATGAACATTTAATTTACAAAATATGAATATATTTTGAAAAAATATCTATTATTTTTCGTGCATATAAATACATCCCTAGATATTTATAAATTTGTTTAATTGTTCTAAAAATGTAAATAATTATATTACACTTTCTAGAAAGTTGTATAATGATAGTTTAAACAGTAAAGTTGAAGTAATTTGTGGTCTATTTTACTGCTGAATTCAAATGTTTGATTACAAGAAACACATTACTTTTAATTGTCTGTCACCCAACAAAACCCAACATAGGTTCGTATCTTTTATATAAACTTAAAAGTTTTAATTAGACAAAATGAGAAACATTAGGCTGAAATGTGCCGCCAGAGGTCAGTTAGTCCATTCCTGCTTCCAAGAGCCTTCAAAAACTTCATCTAAAGCATATATCGAACTATTCCTGTACTCTTTGCCAAGCAACTCAAGTTCCTGATGTTTTAGCTAATAAAGTGCCCTCCTACAAACTGATTTAGCTGCTCCAGTTGACGGGTTGGTCAAGAATGACAGACTCTGTCAGCAAGACATTTCATATTTAAATCATTCAAATGGAATGCCTTAATTTCAGTTAGCTTAATTTTATATTTACTTCACTGGTAATTACAATCAATGACTGAATAAAATATTATTAGACTCTTCCTTAATCTGACTATATAGTTACTTACCTGATCTTACTGAAATTTTAGTCAATAACCCATCCTAGAGAAAGAGAGTGTCTAACATATTTGTATTCTCTAGGCAAAGTAAATTGATGGTAAAAAATAAAACAGTGATCATTATCAGATAAAAACCTATATTGATCTCTAAAGTGAGATTTGCTAAACTATTTTTTAAATAATCACTCTCACAAATTTTATCATGAAATCTACCATGAAATATTTCATTATTAACACAGTAGGAAGCATGTGAAAATGTGTCCCTCTAGTTAGAGAATAAAGAATGATACTTTTATTTCTTTGGAGTATTAATTTTCAATTTAAACTCCAAAATATAGAATCACTGGTAGTAGCTAATGTTCAAAATATCAAGATAAAATTGTGAGTCAGAACATGCCTTAAATCTGTAAAAATAAAAAGCAACAACATTCTAAAATACTCAATCAGTTGCAATGTTTTTTAAATTGATGTTATACAGAAGCAGAGGGAAAGACTTAAATTTAAGCGTCTTTAGCTTGAGATGAATTTGTAAAGTGTTCTTCACTGGTGGTGGACAGTGTTCTAAAGTAGGGCATGTAACAGAGCAAGCAGATCCAAATTTTTCTCAGAGGCACTGAGTGATCTTCAAGGTGAAATATTAGAAGTGACATTGTGGAATATAAATAATGTGACTGAAGGCGCCTAATGTTCTGATATGCAGCAATATGTTCCCACTCATTAATGTCTAATTTTAGTGCATTGACAGTTAACAACCTTGAGAAATAAGACATTGAATTTCAATCTTATAATAATCTTTGGAGATATATCTTTGCAGTATCTCACAGACACCACCAAGACAACATTGGACCTCAATTCAACATCTTTCTGCACATGCCTAGGATTCCCTGTCTTGGTGAAAAGGGTTGCCATAACACTAGTTACTCAACTAAGCTAAGTCACAGTTGATATAGACACCCCTGCCCAATTCAGAATACTGAAAACCCAGTTAATCCCTCTTACCCGATTCAGCTTCCTTTCCCTTTCCTTGCTCTCCTCTACATGGTCCTTCTCATTCCCTCTATCTAGTACCCTCTAAACTCTACTCTAAATGTTTGCTCTTCCTCCTTCAGGATAACATATCCCTTACTTCAGTAGTCAAACTGAATGCTATTACCGTGTGCCTTATTGTCTTCTTCTCCCACTTTGTTCTCATCAATTCAGTCAAGATATTTCAAAAGAAAAGCTAAAGGTGACACTCTCTAAACTAAATAATCCAGTTCGTTTAGTGAACTGGACTTTATGCACAGCTGTGCCCCTGTCTATGTCTGCTATTGTTTCAACTTTCTTTAGTTTGGTTAGGATAACGTCTTCCCTCTCCCATATCCACATTTCTTCCATCTCAACCATCCCATTCCCCCAAGCTTGCCCCAATCCTCCCCTTCTCTCTTCTCTCTCCCCATCTTCCCTTCCCCCAATCCACTTTAGTTTGGTAAACTAAACTGTTATTCAGTCTAACTGGTCCCTCAAACCAAAACACGCATTCTCATCTCCTCACTTCGACTCTTCTTTCTGTTTGAGCTTAAGCAGAAGTAGTTTACACAATGCCCTTCAATACTCCGATCAGGTGACAGTTGCCTGGTGCAGTTTCTACTTCATTCACTCTACTTCCAATGTGTGGTTTCTCTGTCTTTCCTGTCAGAATATGAGCTACGGAGACTCGATGCTTCCTGGTAGACCTGGCATATGCATTTTTAGTAAATGCAGTTGGAACACTGAGACCTAAAAAGATCTACACAACCCAGATTATTGTTCATTGATGGTTACCTTCT
Organism: Bramus lutescens; assembly: GCA_001685075.1. Taxonomy (NCBI): domain Eukaryota; kingdom Metazoa; phylum Chordata; class Mammalia; order Rodentia; family Cricetidae; genus Bramus; species Bramus lutescens. The sequence goes on along the minus strand of LOEQ01001134.1, from coordinate 181,913 downwards.
TTCTTACACACAGTTATTGGCAACATTAGACCACACAAATACATGATGGATTCTTTCTCTTCCACAGTAAAGACAGATATGTCTTCATTGCTATCAAATCCACTGGTTATTCTACCCACCATAAGTGATCTCTAGTGTCATTTATGTCAAGACTTCATTAATATTTTTAATTATACAAATTAAATTACGATATGATCAAACCATTATATCTTTAAATTACCATCCTTATTCTTTTCACTCCATTCCATTTTTGAAATACTTACAAACTTCTTCTTTGAGAAGGGCAAATAAAAGTTTCAATAGTAAAGACTCCTCCCTTTGCCAAATTGTAAACAACCTTATAGTCCACCATATGCCTACTATAGTGAACTAAATATATAGCAGTGAAATAGTAAGTATTATAAAAACATTAATTTGAACAAGTGTGCTTAAAATTGAAGTATAAGTTTTGCATCCTCACTGTAAGGCTTGCATACTATGTAATCATATTATTAATTCTTAAGGTTCACATCTACAGAGAGGATTAGCAGTACAAACCTGCAATGCACACACCTTTACCTGTATTTCTAAATACCCTTAAGTGACTGTGCCATTTGCAGTCTCTAACTGTCATACTACTAAAAATCAAAAATTTTTTCATAATAAGGATCTGAAGATTCAAATAATGATATCTTCATCTTTTCTGTTAGCTAAACCATTTTAGATACAATGTTAATCATCACATTAGACTATTCCCTCATAAGGTTAAGCACAAACTTACTGAGAGCTTTTTGTGTATGTTTTTAGCTACTTGTAGTTATTATATACTAGGGAGTCATTTATGATTTCTGTTATAGTTTATTTTGTGCTGAATCTTCATTATGAATGAAGACAACTGCACATGCTGTGATCAACCTGGACAGCTTCTTTGTTTTCAGAATCTGAGAACAATGACACACAAACATTTCCAACCCAAACCTGACTAAAGATTATTTGCATAGTCATCAGGACACTGCAGTGTATGCTGCTGCCCTGCAAGTCAATGCCAGCCTGTTAAAATTCAGGTACCTTGATTTGAGAAAAAAACAAACCAGTATCACATGTTAATAATGAACTACTTTTATAATAAATTATGACACAATTCATAATTAAGTGTGGTATGTTTTCACAAAAATGATACACTTAAATCCAGAGCAAGTTGTCATTTCAGAAATTCAGAAATCAAATTTGGTTTTATTAATTCTGAAAATACTTTCAGAATTGTGTTGTTAAGATGGGCAGAAGTTCAATTACATAAAACAGAATTTTTGAACCAGTTTTTTTTTTTACTGTTTAAAGGGGTTTTTTCAAAATTCTAAATAGGGTCCTGTATAACTAACTACTTACTAAGAGTTTTGCTAAGTCTATTACTTCGCTTGTACACGCGACTCTACTGAATAACAGTCTAAGCTGCTAGATCTTCAACATTAGACGATACTATGTTCGTTTATATGACTTTTACACCACAGGAGCCTGTGTCTTACCCTTATTTCCTGGTTCTTTACACTATCCAAAATCATGCATTTCAAATTGTTAGGATGCTGAAGCTGCCTGGGTCAGCACTTTGCAGTAACTGCTGCAAGAAGCATCCAACCCATGCAACTGCAAGAGTTATAAACTGACTTTTGAAAAACAATTAAGAAGAAGATTTTTTTAAAACATACGTCCAGAAACAGAAAATTGTACAATATTTTTGGAGGGATATTTTTTCTTTCATTTCCTCTTTGTATTAAGCCTTTGCACTGAGGACAGACTTGATTCTTCCAATAAGAATAAAACCACCCTTTGCTAATATTTCACATTAACTCAAGCATTGAGGTAGCATCCCATTTATCTATGTACATATTTTCCTATTTTCCCTTAAATTTTAGCAATTATATTCTGATCCATGAACACTGAGGTTGTAATGCAGTACAGACTATATTTTTGTGGTTTCTGAAAATATATTCTCTCTATATATTCACTTTGCAATTATATTCTCTTAGGATTTTTTAATTGCTGAACTTAAAAACATTGGACAAGTTATGAGAAACATGGAAAAGGAAGACAAATAGAATTATAGAATAATGATGTCTTTAATCTTAAGCCTTTTCATCTTCCATAGTCTTATCATGGACTGAGGCCATATTTGAGACGGACTCTCAGTGGGATGTCTAGGAGGACTCTCAGCAGCTACACACTATACCCACAAGGAGAATGGCTTCATGGGATTCTCTGCTACTTCCCCTGATATCTGTAAATTATCACAGTTATACTGTGCACCAGTCAATAGCATAATTTGCTCTCCACAGGGAAGAAGGAGATACCCTCTGATACTTCTTATTTTGAAGTAACTCAAGTTGTTTTGTATTCCCTAAACCATATTGATCCATGAAGCTAATGATAGTTTTTGCTAAAGCTCCCTTCTGTAAACTCTGTCACAGAGGAAATCTTGAAAAATTACCATTAACGGCAGGGAAAGTGTGGGAAATCTATTTCACTGTGTAGCTTCTTTGCTAGCTCCTGCTATGTACATAATAAGCAAAACCTACATTTTTTTCCTCCTTGATTTGTATAACACTGGACTGATGTGGCAGTAATGAAAATGCCTTTTACTTAATCCTTTAGGGTGTTTTAACTCTTTCCCCACACATTTACCTTCCTCTCCATTAGGTGAGTGAGCTGTAACAGATGAATTGGTTTTCCTCAACTTTCCCACTGCAGCAGAATTTCAAAGGAAGGCTGTCAATCTGTAGGATCAAGTGATGCCATCTGCTTTTCCTTTTGGGAAAATGCATATAAAACTGCAGGTGATTGTAGTTATTTTATAAAGTGAAACTCTCTGTTTTCCCTGGTTTCTCTAGTTTGATCCTTGTTGGATCATACAAATATATAAATAAGAATTCAACACATAAATACATACATGTATACACACATAAAGCTCTGATGGGAGAAATATTCAACTGATAATAATAATAAAATTAAAAAATGCACAGGGGTGGAGAAACTTCAACAAAAACACATTTTCTATGAATAATATAATACACCAAAACCAAGTTTCTTTATATGAAAATTATGATGATCTTATAATAATAGAATCATAGTTCTTTAAGAAACAATGGTTATTCATATGTGAAATAAGATGTCTATATGCAAATGATACAAATCTATACAACACAACTTCATATTTAACAGACATCTCAATAGTGACAATAACAAATACCTTTTTTCCTTTTACTATCAATAAAATCACCCATCAAGGAATTCAAGTATATTACTATTTTATCATTTTTATTATTAGAAAATATGTGTTTACCATTATGGTTTCAATGGGGCAATAATGTTTCTAGTGGATTTTCAAGACTGTTGAGTATCTGGCTTGTCTAGGTGCTAGAGATAGTTTCTCCTTCCGATCCTATATCCACATCATTGTTTTGACGATGGCACAGATGTAGTGCACAACCTAGTAAAGCAGCACAGCTGGGAATTAACAGCCTAAAAAAAGTAACTTTAAGGTGCATTAAATTAGAATTTTAACTGTCTTTTACATTTGATGCATAAATGCCAACAAAAATATAAATCTGTTGCTAATACTTTATAGCCTTAGCAAACATTAAAAAGCTAGAAATATTTAGTCATAAGCACATATTATGAGTTAAACACTGGAAGACAAAGCCAGGGAAACAAAGATGGTAGAAGAGGAGTGTATAGATAGTGATCTAAAGAAATATATACAGTTTTCTAAGTTAATAACCATATCTGAGACCTAATGTGGCCGACCACTGGCTTTATGAACATAAGAAAACAAAAGTAATCTATTCAGAGAGAACTAGATCACTAAATTATACGATTCCTCCAGGGATGTATATCACATGGTGCTAGTTTGCTAACCTAACAATGTACAGTTGGTGGCAGATTTGTGCTGACAACACACAAAACTTGTTCACTGAGACCATAAGCCTGTGAATAGTCACCAAATAATAATTGAGTTTACCCTACTGAGATGTTCATGTGCCAAACACAATAGCACAGGTCTGTTAAATGTAGAGGCAAAATCAAGATAGAGATCCTTGGAGACAGCACTGCTTGAAAATTAGCATAATAATTAACAAGGAAAAATTAATTATGATCTTCCTCACTAATCTAAAGAGTTTTAACAATAGATTAATAATGTTACTAAAGAAAAGTCATTGACTTTAAAAATAACAAAAAATGATATAATTACATCTATGAAACTAAAGATTAGGAAACTTTCAGTGTTCAAGTTTATATGGACTAAATTATTTTCATCTCTTTTTTGTTTTCTTTCTGACTTTCTTCATATTAATTTAAGAAAAAAACTGATGCATTTTATTCTTGAGGATTTTATACTTACATAGAAAAGTATTAATATTCCTAGTCAGTTTCTCCATTTCCAGCTATCTCAATATACACCCTAATACAACATCTTCTGAATTTTACATCTTATATTTTTGGGAATGCAGTAAGTCCAATTTTAGCACTGCCTATGAGTGCATGGGTGTGGGTCTTTCTACTGGAGCACATGGTCACATCCTCTGTAGCCAAACTGGTTTTGCAACCACAATCTTCCTGTCTTATTTTCCTATTCTTGGTCTATACACAGGTTTACTGCGTCTACCAAGTTTCTAAGATCTTTGCACAGATGTTATCTATAATTGACTTATACAAAAATATAAATGTTTTAAATACATATATATTGAAAGTTCAGAGATAACACAATACACTATTTGAGAAGATAGCTTTCAATACAATTAATTATGAAATCTATATAAAATTTAAAATGCTATATGATAATAGAAATGTGTGGATAAATCTAACATTATTGTATTAATGATGAATTTATTTTAGAGGAACCAGTACAATCTTCATTATCAGTAAATTAGTATTGGTAACGAAATTTCTCTCTATAAAACAGATCAACTTGATATATTTGAAAAGCATCAGGACAAGAAGTTTTTTCACTTGAAAGTTGCACTGAACTGATAAAGGTTTTTCAGAAAGTTATCTTCTTTAAATGGCAAATTAATAAAACTACTGAGAGTGTGTGTGTGTATGCTTTCAGCAGCTCAGTAACATTAACTTTCCATTGGTATGTGGTTAAGGCTGAATAAGAAACCAGGTCTGCAATTTTTTGGCTGTTATTCTACATCCCAAAGAAATGCTAAAAGTATACACGCGCGCGCGCACACACACACACACACACACACACACACACACACATGCTTCAAAATTCCTGACCTGGCTTTACTCTGAGGACATAAATTTTTATTCAGATTTGTTATGGATATTCATAGTTTATTTCCCCATAATCTCTAAAGAGAGTAAACGTGTTATTCTACCAAGTCCAGGTGGTATAAAGATCCAGGCTTGTGAATTCCTAAACGTGCATGGCTTGATTATTTTGGATGAGATTGTGTACCTCTTTATAGAAAGTCCTCAGTAAAATTTCACATGATTTTTTCTATCATGGTTATTAACTTAGGTGTTTGTAAATGATTGAAGTTGGAACCTCAGTGACACTCTCACTGATACCACAGCANATATTAACCACCTACAAAACTGCTTAACTGACCTAGAAAATTTTTCACTAGTTCATTACTCTTTTGAAAACATTGTCAGTGAAGACTGTGGTTCCAACTCATTGAAAGGTAATAAAATGTCAGGATTTAGAAGCAAATTAAAAAATCATGGAGAGGGGGTAATAAATTATGTGTAAGACTCGTGCAATGTAAGCTTGAAGACTAGAGTTCCAAAACCTAGTAAGCACATATAGAGCTTACTGTGTGCATCCATACAGATGTGCAGACCTCATGTCAGTAAGAACTAGGGACAAGAACATTAGTGAGGTGTGCTTGCTTCCAACCTCACTCCAGGTTCAATGAGAGACCCTGTCTCAGGGATATAAACAGAAAACGAGACAGCAAAAACCTAATTACTTCTATGTCCCTAGTGTGCACAGAGAACTGCACATCTGCACACTTATGGACACAGCACACAAACACGCACACAAATGTACACACACGCATTTACACACAGTGAGAGAAGACAACGGCAGATAAGAGATAGAGACAGGGAAAGAGAGGGAGAAGGAAGGAGCAGGAGGGAGAGGGAGCTATAATTCAGAAATGATTAGGATTTATTTAGTTTTTTCTTCATAATTGTGAATTTAAAGCTTTTTTCTTTAGAAAGAATAAGAAATATTTTTCTGTAGATAGCTGGGTGGGGGAATCCTACCTAATTAGCATCAAACAACTAATTAATTAGCATGAAGCATACCTATAATTAGAAAATATTAACTAGAGTCTGTACCAGAGTGATTTTTTAAACCTGGCCTGAGGAATCAATTAGTCAGTTGGGTAGCACTTGTGTTTGACTTTAAACACAGCACTTCTAAAATATCTTTCTGAAAAGAACTGTCAAGAATGTGAATGCCTTTGGGTATGAGTTGAAAGGAGCCAAAACAACAACAAACAAATCTTCAGAATACATTCATTTTACATTTCTCTATTCTCAAAATCATTCAATTAAGAGACTTTGCTTAAAACTCAAGGTAAAAGTTTTCTTAATTCTATAACTTTTTTGTTTAATATATATTTATTTCAACTACCTTATGAATGTATAAATAATAGCATGAAATCATAACTACGTTAAATTATTTTTAAAACACATTTTAAAAGTTTCTGGGGCAGTCTTTACTCTAAGTTTATTATAATGTCCTAACAGAAATTTGGGCTGTTTATATTAGACCACATTTAACAGAACTGCTTTTAATAGAACCTTATAAGTAGAGCCCAAGCTACTCAGTATTATATCCCAGATCGAAAAAAGGCATACTCAGGTTAAATTATATTTTAAGGAATCCCACAAGAATACCAAACTTCTTGACCATAACATATATGCAAAATACCTAGGTCAGACCCCTACAGACTGGCTGATCTCTGTCAGCTCCCATGAGTCCTGGTCTATTGATTCTGTTGGTGGTGCTCTGACTCCTCTGGTTCCTCCAATCCTTCCTAGGCCTCCTCTACAGGACTGCCCAGTGTTTGTTTGTGGGACTTTGCACCTGCTCCTATCAGTAGCTGGAGGAAGTTTCTCTGGTCTCTTTGAAGAGAATTCAGCTAGGTTCCCGTTCCAGAATACTCTGTAGACAGGAAAAGCTGTTCATTGAAGGTTATGCGGCTGGCTTGATGTCCTAATCATTCGACTTTGACGTTTTGCATGGTTACAGAAGATGACAGTTCATGCTGTGCGACCCCTTCTAGTAGGAGTCTTTGCTATGGTTACTTTCAAAGAATCCATGGAGCTCCCATTGCTCTATATTTCCACCTAGTCCCCGAAACGACCCTCAATTCCAATCGTTTCTCCAGTACTTTTCTCGCTAATTCACTGTTGATCCCTCATGTTCCCAGGCCTCTTGATATGCATTCCAGTTCTAACCGATACTGCTCTCTTGGGCTGGCAGGATTGCTCAGTAGGTGCAGTCACTGCTGTAAAGTCTGCCGACTTGAGTCTAAGAGCCAAATACACCTGTCAAAAGTAAAAAGTCAGCTTGCTCTGGCCTCCACATCTGCACTAGAGAATACACACCTGTGCCGAATATGTAAATTATTTTCAAATTTAAAATTATGTTCTTAGTACAGAGAAATGGTTTTGATTTTAAATATTTTACAAAGCAATAGTTTTAGTTTTGAGTGAAATATGAATTTTCCATTATTTGTCTTTGTATATAAAATAATTGTAGGCTTTGACTTGCTTTAGAATCAATTTGTGAACTATTTAATAGGTAACACTAATATTTGGATTTCCTCATTTATTAAAAATCTTTTCATTTTCCTTGCAAATGGAAAGATTTTCATATTACAAAAGCATTTGTTCAACTATGTTCATAGCAGCATTGTTCGCAATATCCAGAACCTGGAAACAACCCAGATGCCCCTCAATAGAAGAATGGATAAAGAAAGTGTGGAATATATACACAT
>LOEQ01001134.1:136737-173221 GCA_001685075.1 Bramus lutescens | reverse complement strand
ATCAAACCGGACTCTCTGAATGTGGCTGACAATGAAGGCTGACTGAGAAGCCAAGGACAATGGATCTGGGTTCTCATTCTATTTCATGTACTGGTTGTGTGGGAGCGTAGTCTGTTGGGATGCTCACCTTCTTAGACCTGGATGGAGAGGGGAGGACCTTGGACTTCCCACAGGGCAGGAAACCCTGACTGCTCTTAGAACTGGAAAGGGAGGGAGAGGGGCATGTGGGGAGGGGGAGGAAAATGGGAGAAGAGGAGGTGGAAATTTTTAACAATAATAATAATTAAAAAAAGATCCTTAAAAAAGATTGTACAATGCTTACTTTGAAGGGTCCCTGGGATCTGAATAAAAATTAATAAATACAAGGGTAAAAAGACCCACCTTTCCATTTATCCTTAAAGCTGACATTAATATTAACAGAATCAAATATCTAAATCTTTATTTTTTCTCTTGATTTTTTTGGTAAAATGTCAAAACCGTTTTTTCTCTAAAAATGCAAAAGTAATGCTGAAGGAATTGCTCCATAGTTAAGAGCACCAGTTTCTTTAGGAGGGGACCCACGTCTCATTCCCAGCACCCACACTGCAGCTCACAACCAACTGTAACTTTAGTTCAAGGAATCTGACCCCTTCTTCTGACCTTGCCTGCATTAGGGAAACAAATGATGCATATACATACTTGAAGGCAAAGTAATACAATAAATACATAAAATAACACGATAAAAATGCAAAATTGTGAATATGGTAAATCAAGTTATATTTTCAGAACAATAACATAAAACTCTCAGTGAAAATTAACCTATGCAAATTCTCAATTCCAAAACAAAAAAATCAACAAACATTGACATTAAAATTTATATATAGAAATTGACTCCGTTTTCCAAGCCATATATTCATTCCACAATGATATTGCCACATGTAAATCATAAACACATACTCTCTTCTCTCTCTATGTATGACAATCTCCTTGGGGGAAATGGGAGAGTAAAACAGACCATAAAAATAAAATAGAAGTGTATTGCTGGCTGTGCGATGATAGCCTTTAATTCCACCACTTGGGAGGCAGAGGCATGTGGATCTCCCTGAGTTCGAGGCCAGAGTTAGTTCCAGGACTGTTAGAGCTGTTACATAGTGAAACCATGTCTCAAAAAATCAAAAAACAAAAAGTGTCCTTCTTAAACTATTTTGAGACTTGTTTAATTATGTTGCATTCTAATCAGATGCCAGATCTAATGCCTTGTGAGTCAGTCACCATAAAACTTATAACAAAGTTACATTCTTGTTTTCTCAAAGATTTTACCACATGAAAGATTTTCTTCAAGTCGTGGCTACTCGTACAATTATTTTATTTATAAAATTTTGTTTTATTTATAAACTTAATATTCTGTATTTTTGATCTCTTCACTTTGCTGGTTATAGAAATTATCTACCAAAGATTTCATATTTGCCCACTTTTACATAGATACGACCTTACTGATCTGCTTCATGAGAAAAACTGTCAGCATAGCTATAGCCGGTATGTCACAGCTATCCTGAATTTTACACCAACCTCAGTAGCAAAAACAAATTTGAACAAAAATTGGGGTTATTGTCAAATGGAGAAAGTGGACTAAACAATGCCTTTAAAAAGGATACAGTCAGAGTCAAGTTTATCCAGGATGATTCTTCCTGATGTTTTACCTACAGGACATTACTTGGGTATGTTTATAAGTAATTTTATACTTTTAATAATTGTATTGAATTAAGTGAGTAATGCATACATTTATCCATGACTGCTTCATTTTCAATATCATCATTATTATCATTATCATGCTCTATTTTTAAAGAAATAGGGATATAGGAATAGTTTAGATATGTAATGACACGTGTGTTTATTTGCACAGTGTAGCAGTTCTGATCTTATCTTATTTGTAAAACATATTTTTCTGTCACGTCAGACACTGATGAGTGGAACACACTCATCCTTTTTATGGTTCATAGTTTACATATTCTTTCCTAAGATGTCTGAAATGTCTCTTCAGTAATTTCATAAGTAAAAGTAATCAGAGTCCTGCTCACAAATCATGATGAGTTTCTAAACTTGAATTACCATGAATATTATAGAAAAGCCATCTTCTCATCCTTTAATTTTTTTCTATTTAAAAGTAATAATAAACAATCACAGATGGTAAAATACATTCTGTCAGATAACTCGTTAAAATAATATAACAGCAAAATGAGAAAAATGCAGCCAACTGAGTCAAATGAAAGAGCAATTTTAAAAAGTGACGTCAAAGTAAGGAATAGATAAAATTTAATGTTAAATGTTAAAATGTTTTTCTTCTAGTAGAATTATCTATTTGATTTTCCACTCAATAATTTCATTTATTTTGAAGTAGTGATATCTCCTCTTACATCTAACAAAGTATAATTAATTTATCTTTGGCCATGTGCTATGAAATTCAAAGATAAGGGACCCTTCATTCTAACTATGCTGAATCAATTTTTTAATGGTATTAAATGCTACATTAAATGCAATCTATAAAGAGAAAGTGTATGAAATAAAATCTGCTGGAGGATTTGATATAGAATTTCAGATGCACAATGCTATAAACAAATTACAAATTTATGATGTGGTGAAAGTTTTGCAGTGTTACATTCATGCCTGAGATTTTACACTTTGCCCAGATTGCAAAGGATACTTGAATACTTTATACAATCTTTCCCATGGAAATTCTTTTGCACAGCATTATACTTATTTTAGACTGAAGGCGATCAAGTAGATGAAGAGTTTGCCAACTAAAACCTAACATTTTACAACATGACTGTGAATTTCTTTTCATTTGTTCCTAAAAAGTTATAAAAATATCTGAATTCTTTTACTTCTATAAATTTAAACAAATTTTTGAAAAAAATATTGTGATATTGAAGAAAATATTTCATTAGCATTAACTTTCAAAGATTATTATCTATCTTTATAAGTAACATTGTAGATATAATGACATAAACACAGAAAACAGCTGTTGAATGAATTACTTAATTTATTAATTTTATGTTTTCTATGAACTCTAGTTTAGGAAGAATATCTCCTTTGTTTAAGGAGTAGTCATTGAACAGAGAAAGACAGATTAAGTTTCAGTGATTTGTGCATAGCAGCTACTTTTCTGCCTTGGAGTTTCCACTTCTCTTTATTTGCCTGGGCTGAAGCAGCTCCTGCAACATGTATGCCCCACTCTCTCTGCTACTTTTGAGTTGTATTCAGAAGTTATTTTCTATGGGGAGCCTTTTACTTCTTCCTTATCTGAAATTTCAACTCACATCTCTTACCTCTTATATTTTTTCTCTTTAGTTCCTACTCTACAATACATTATCGTTGATCATAGAGGAATATATCACAGAAGGAAAGAGTCCTTGATAAGGAAAGAGAAATTCTACAATGAATAGAAATGGCTAAGACCGGAATTTATGATGGAATCTGCTACAGCCAGAGGAGGAGAATCACAATGAGAAGAGGAAAGCATTACTGTTTACATAACGCAGCATAGGAATGATGGATTTGACAAGAGGGGATAGGCTTTAAATGGATGGAGACAGTGGGAATTCAAAACTGCCAAAATATGTCAATAACAACCACAGAATATTAAACAATCCTGTAATACATCTGCCTTAAATAGATACCTTTTAATCTAAGCTGAAGTTGTATCTAGACTTTCTTTTAAAACTAAAAACGTAAAATTAATTTACCCAAATAAATATATAGCTGAAGACACTCATATTTTCAGAGAGAGAGAGAGAGAGAGAGAGAGAGAGAGAGAGGAGAGCGAGCATGGGAACCTGAGTTTGACCTCCAGAACACAAGTGGAAAGCCAGTTAGGTACAATAGATAAACTCAAGGTTTTGCAAGAGACACTGTAAAACATTGAAAAATGATTGAGAAAGACCCTTCACCTTGACCTTTATCTTTGGCTTCCACATGTGTGGATGCACACACACAAACTGAGCAGTGATTTTTGCAAAATTTACCTCAATAGAATTACTCTTTCAAATTATGTCTATTATTATTTCCTTATATCTTTATTTAAATCTTCTTACATCTTAGAACAGACGAGCAATCTTGTATGCATTTCACATCTCTCAACTTTGATAGCATCTGTCCTATTTGGGAGAATCTGGCTTTATAATTTCTTTAGGTAAAGCTTCATAATCCTCCATAGGGAAATAAAATGGATGTCACAGATACTTGGATGAACTCTCTGTAACTGAATTATCTGAATATGAGGCATTTCCTTTATTCAGTACTAATACAGAATAGTACTGCATTAACCACATCCATATGTAAAAGCATAAGACTTTTTCATGTTGTTGCATCTATTCTATTTCTTTGATATGAAGAGAAATTGAGTTACAAGGTCAATTTGAACAGACTAATTTAAGTCCATTTTCAGGTTTTCCTAACACCCCTCTGTTCTGCTGACAAAGAGAATAGCCTAATTTCTGGGACACATTCCCAAATTCCACAGTAGATACAATCTTCTCATCTATTTTCAGAGAGGTAGTAGACATGAGAAGTTCAGACAGTGCATATTCTAATATTTAGGTTAAAACTCCTCTTTCATTCTTCACGTGCTTGATTTTATCTTTATCCATTTGAATTTCAAATGAGGTCTACCACCAAAAGACCATACTAGTTGGTCATACAAATCCAGAGTATTTAGATTGCTTTGACATCTGCAGGTTAATTCCTTTAAAAAAAATGATTGTACTAGAATTGTTTGACATTGAAGGTTCTCTTAAATCACCAAGTTGAGGTATTCTGAAACTAAAACCAACCTTTGAACATGCTAATTCTTAATTCTTTTATCTAATAGAGTGCGATCTAATTAGATACTCCATGTGACAGAATGCTTATGTTTTGGGGACCCATGCCATAAACCTTTGTATTACCACTATTGAACTGCCTTTGTTTGGTAACTGGAAAGTGTGCTCTGTACTTACCAACATATGGCAATTATTGCCTGTGGTCACTGAACACTAAAGGTATGCCTAGTGGAACTGTGACACTAAATTTTCTGTCTTTGTATATTGACAACTAAATTAAAATTAATTGATCTACAGCAAGTGGCTGCTAATTTGGACAACTCAAATTTAGAATTAGGGATACTGATGAAATAAAATGATCTTGAATAGTTGCCACTTTATGGGCATCTTTGTAATATGCTTACTTATTATACATGGCCAATGCTAAATAGAAAGTGTTGAATTTCACTATAATTAGGAAAGTACACTTTGCAATTTTTCTTATAGGAGAAACCACAATAATCTTTCCAGTGCTAGAGGTTTGCAAGAAATGTTAAAATAAGAAAAACTGAAATGTGCAAACCCTGCTCTGAGAATTATAAATGTGGACAACGACTTTGGATAATTTTGATGATACCCCCACAAAGCTTACCATCTTCATTAAGTAACTCAATATATAATGTATACAGATATTTTAATTATGTGTACAAAAGATATGCTCAAAAATCAGTCTTCCACCTATTATAATCATTTATATTATATGAAATAGCCTTTGAACAGGGACCAAATCATCTTCACCAAAAATAGATATGAAAAAGTGTGTATATTTTTAACCATGATCTTACACAAGAAGGAAATCTATTAAATATCAATACTTAGCTGCACAAATATATGGGTGTGTACAGAAAGACCAAAAACAAGGTAGTATATACCTCATGAGTATATCATATATTCAGCTGAATGTATTCAAATATCATTCAAAAAGGTTAAAGTGAGGGTATAGAAGTGAGAAGTCAGATTATGATCACTTTGGGGGAACTCAGAAATAGAGAGAGAGACCGTTCAGGTTTTGTGTTTGCTTGTTTTCATTTTCATTTTTATTTTATCCTTGCAAGATAATCTGAGAGGTGACTTTTCCCTCCTGTGAAAATTTAAAGAGGAATACACTTTGAATTTGAGTGTCCTCCTATGAACTTGAAGTAAATATCAATGAGAACATGTATAAAAGAGTCAGTAAATAAATATATTCCCTGAAAATAATACCAACATTAATTTTGGAAACAGAACCTAATAATACTGTGACATCATTAAATGCTTAGATTGCCATTTCATCATTTAACTCATCTTGGTAGGTGAGGTGCATATTATAAAGGACATATTTTATAAAATGTGTCCCTGTTTCCTAATATTTAAACTAGACAGTATGTAAAAGAAATAAGAACATGAACAGTAATAATTTCAGAAATGTAGTTCATGAAACATTAATTATTATTGTTTTATAGTTGATTCCTGCCTTGAAGGTTAAAAGGAAAAACAAGCCTCAGAATTGTCACTATCATGCTGTGAAGTCATTAGCAAGAACAAGACTGTGCTACTTGAAAAAAAATTTGGTAAAACCCAGTGAGTTGATGTAGGTATACTTTAAATATATTGTAATGGTCAAACATTTAAATCACGAGTCTGGATTTTCACCTTTGCTTTATTCCTACTTTTCTTAAATTGATTTATTAATGTCCAAAGTTGCTTTACAGTTTTATCCTTTTAGCAATAATAGATACAATATATCACAAAAACAAATTTTTAAGAGAACATCATTAGAGTGATGTAGCACTGGTAATAAACCCCTTCACACTTGAATGAACTTAAATCAGTTTCTCTTTATTGATTTTTGGTCATAACATAATTTTAAAGTTCAACTCAGTTAATAAAAAAGATTTGCTCTTGTGTTATTGGCAAAATGCTTGTATGTTGTTTCCACTTCATTTGTGGAAGAGTGTTACAATATATTTTATTTGGATCTTGGATAGACACAGCCTTAAGAACATTGTTTTGTGATAATTCTTATGTATAATATCTTATCCTTCTTAATTGATAGGAATCCTTTAACTCATCCTATCATGATCCAACGACACCTGAAGAAGATGTTTATTTCAATCCTTTTCCTATTTGTGTTTGTGGAAAATAAAAATATTTCAGCATTTATCAATTGGACCTATTATATCTACACTAAATTTAATTTGATACATATCATAATATTTTAACTATTTTTCCTAAAAACTATATTTGCTGGGATTTTACTCCTTCATGTAGGATTATCTGTTTTTTGTAAAGAGTAGGCTGAAAATTTATATTTCATTCAACTAACTCAGAAATTCACCACTCTTACCTGTCTCTATGAGAACGAGTCACAGATACATAGTGGGTTAATCAGGAACTGCATTTGGACTTGAGTGTATATTAATAGGAAAGAATGGGTGGCATAAAATTCAGATGAGGATGATAAATCTCGCTTTACTGTTCTTCATGTGAATTGTCCAGTATAAAAGATATCATTTCCCCGCAATGCGTTGTAATGGAATCCACATACTATAGGAATTCAAGGGCTGATTCAGAAATAGTCCACAGTTTTTACAAAATTGGCAGCTCTCTCTTATTAACACTTTTCATTTTGTTCACAGGAAATCTATAAGAATGTGAAAAAGAACAGTACACATTAATATAACTTTGTACGTGATTTATGTCTGGAAAAGTAACTAATTCACAAATCCACTGCTTACTTCTAAATACCCCTTGTAGTGTTCCTCACACACACGGTGTTCACTGATGAACCAATGCAAAAGGCACTGGCACTTTTCACACACAGATGAAACTCTCAGTAAACAAAAAAATAGAAATAGGTCATTAGCATGGAGGCCATTGACACTTATTATGTTCTCCAGAAGCTTTTAATGAACTATATATGTTAATTAATTTAAAGAAAGAGGTCATCTCTGAAGTTCAGTAGAGCTGGAACCAAATCCTATTTCTCAGTCCTCTTTGCTGTCACTACCCACCTTTGCAAGTCTCAAATTTACATAAAACTTAATAATCAGCTTAAGTATGTTTATTCATTTGAATCATAGAATCCATTCCCTATATTTTTGTAGAAGGCAATTCAATTTGAAGCAGTAATAATATGATAAGTTAGTGTGAGAAACCATGTCTGTAGAGGTAGCTAATGGTAAGAAAAAATAAACAGGTTCTAAATAGAATTCCCGAAGACAAAAAAGGAAATGATCCTACTTCTCAGAGTGTCAATCACACTATCATCCAACAGCATCAAGTATATGCTAACTAATTTAACAGAGCCTTTATCGACACAATAAGGTATAGAGAGTTTGTTGTATTCATATCTTAAGACAAAGACTTGAGGCAATTATGTGTCTCGGCCATCAAAAAGATGACTACGACATTGTAAATGACATAAGAAAGAAAGGTTACAATTATGGAATACACTGTCAAATTTTTTCTTTGATATCACATGAAATGAATATGACAAAAATTACCATAGATAAATGGAGGTGTATTTATTTTAGCAATTCTTGCATTATTAATGGGAGCTTTGTAAAGTGCACAAAATTACAAGAACTTTTCCAAGTATCTGTTGTTAGGAATTTCAGCCCAATTTTGATTGATAAACAATTAAATCCAATCGTTCCATAGCATATGAGAAAGAAAATGAATTTTATTGCTGTTGCTCAAATCCTGACCTCTATCTTACAAAGGGTAAAATGCTACCCATGCTCAGAATTCATTCTACTGGTTTGTCTCGTGGCTTGCTTGCTTATTCATCTAAAGGGCACGTAGATTGTAAGCCAAAAGGAAAATAGAGGGCAAACCCAGGCCATGTTCTCATGAGATTTGAGTTGGTGAAAGAACATCTAGAATTAATAATGTGTGAACCTGGAGCTACTCAGGCAGCTAATTGCCCTCAACAATGTTCATCATTAATCCAGATATTGCCATTCAGTTTTAGTTAAATAAGAAACATCACATTGGCATGAGATAGTTTATAGGGTTCACATTGCTCAAGGTTGAGTGCACAACTTCATAGTGTGTCAGTGGTTTGTGCTGGCATATGTTGGTACTGTGAAGTTTATCCTCTTAATCCAGGAATACATGCCACAGAAGATGAAAAAGTTTTGTACAATCTTTTATGCTTAGAACAAGACTTCAAAATCCCCAAGAACAGTCACGTGTACCACTTAGTTTTCAACTAATTTTTAAATGCTTTTTTCCTAAAATATTTAATCTTTACTTTCCAAACCCATTTTTAAAACACTCAAATGTGATAACTTGAAATAAATTAATCCATTTCTGAAATGATGCACCTCTCCCTCCCCTGCCTTCTAAACAGTTGTGTGAAGTGCTCTGTAAATTGCCTGTGTGGCCAAATGAAGAACAGGGGTAACACATAAGCTTGCACACACCCTCTGATTTTTATCGTAAAAATGGGCATTTATTATAACATGGCTGTTGTATAACTTTAAAAATATGTTTTCATTTTTATATATTTAATTCAGGATAAACAAACACATTTACATCAACTTGCAAATAAAGAGGATATTTTTTCATCCATATTGCTGGCGGTGAAAGAAATTTTACAGTCAAAGTAGAAAACTATTTCAGCTACTACAATTCTTTAAAGATGACAAAAATAATTTTAATTTTGGATAATAGATCATACTGAAGCAATTCAAAGATCAAGAAAGTTGCTTATCAGAAAAGAAAATTTACTAAGCATAATGCAAAGTCCTCAGGCAATCAGAATTGCTGTATAAATCTATTTTCTCCTTTTATAAATGAGTCAATATTTTTGAGTACACATGTTTTTCACTGAGTCCTGTTTACCTTCTCTATTTTATATCTACTATACGTCTCTTGATATCAGGGAAGACCAGAAGATCTATTTTAAATTTGCTCACATAAACACATTATAAAATGGAATCATACTAAAACGTATAGCTTAATATTCACAATTATGACTGTAGCACAGTTTCCCAGTTTAAAAATTAAATCTGAAGTATTTTTCATTTGGAAAATAAGTACATGGTAATCCCTGTACCTCTTGCTCTTGAGATAACACAACAGAAGAACTATTTTTTAATACCCTAGCATGTCCTTTGTTCTTGTATTTTTTAATACAATAACAAAAAATCACAACAGCAAATCTTCCCAAATGGTCTGTGGCTGAACAACCTCTCTCCTTGGAAAATTCAATGATTTTGCTTTCATCCTCCAGTGCAAGAGCACTTGTTGAGGAAAACTTACTTCTGGGATAAAATTTGATTCTTGAGCTTCACACTCCTTTCATTTATATCATATTAATCTTATTGTTATGACTGGGAAGTAAAGGAGTATCACACTCCAACTAGGTGATATCAACTTTATAAGAATAGACGCTTAGTTTACTTTTGCCAATATTTATCTCTGCTTTTTAGCAAATGAAACGCTGTCTATAAAATGTCACCTCTATGTGCCTTGAGAACTCTACAAGACACCCTTCCAGAGGTTGTTTTTATGACTCCATAAAAGTTTTACTCAGTGACAAAAGGAATTAAAATTATGTATGTCAATTTTGAACTAAAGATGAAGAAAAGGAATATTTTGACAACAGAGCCCTATTTTTAAATATAAGCAACTCAGTTAATGGGTCATGGTTTGTAGATCTCCAGCTAAGCTACAGATGCAATTTCTGGTATCTAGACAATTATGCATTCATTAAGGGACTCGTGATTTCTCAAAATTTAGAGCATGTACATGTTCATTTGATGTACCTGGTACTAGGTAGGTAACAATTGGTACTGAGATTGACAGCTCCAACCCTCAGATACATACATACTTTTTCCTTCAACAACTTTATGATAAATATACATCACAAAGAGTCTATCTCATCTCATTAGAAGGTACTCTGTTAGTTACTATGAAAAAAGAAAAACATCCATAGACATCCAAAACACAGAGACAATAAAAACGTTCTTTGGAAATACAAAAGATTCATTTAAAATATTTGTCCTAAATACAATTTGTTTGCTTGATCTTTGTCTTCCATATATTGGAAGCTTATGCTTTGATACTCCGTGATCCTCCCACAAGCATCCATATTGTAATGTACCACCTATACCTAAACTATGTTCCTCTACAAACATGCTTGTTATCTCTCTTACTATTTGTGAAGTCTGCCATATGGCATGAAAATTACTGAAGTATGATGATACAGCTTTCCTGTGTACAACCAGATTATCTATGTCTAGTGTTTGAAGCATAGGAAGTCTTATATAAATACTTGATTAGTAATTAGAATAAACAGACAATAAAGAATTTTCTCCCTGCAACCCATATGTAAAGTATAAATCTCCTAAATGCTTATTCTGATTTGTTTTTGAGATAATAATGTGACCCTGATTCCATGATCTAAATTTTAGACCTAAATGAAGACACTGGTTGCTATTAACATTAATTCCTTATTACCAGAGAAATTCATAAACAGGAATAGGGAAGAAGAGCTATGAATAGTGAGAAGTTTTCTCCATTCTAATTTTTACCTTTTGTGTATTTTACATCCAAGAGATGCCATTTACATTTAAAATATAACTTTATTTTACATAATAAATATTTTTCACAAATAATTACAGAATAAGGAGATAACTCATTTTAGCATAGTCCTCACTCCAGAACTGTTCTTATGGTAGTTATTAATGACACCTTCTTGTGAAGCTCCACACATACTTTAGGACTTTGACCTTACACTGTGGTTTCCTGTCTCCTAGAAACACTGTTGTTTCCTGGTCTTTACAATGCTAACTGGACATGGTTGTTGTTGTTGTTCTTGTATTTTTCAGTTCTGTTTTTTCCACTCTTCTTCTCTCAGTGTTTGGATTAAATGTCAATTTTAAATCTATGTTAAGTTACCTAGCGCAAAGCGATGACTCTTTATTAAAACATTCAAACCTGTTATTAATATTATCTGGGACGCATTATGTATCTAATGCCTCTTACCATACCCTACTGAATTATAATCTTAAATTAAACAAATATGCACTCTTTGCTGTGAGAGGGGCCTGGCTTAAATGTCAAGAATATTTGTGTAGTGACTGAGGAATAAGATGAGAACCATCCTTCCATTTGTGTTTCTAAAATGCTTAATTTCCAGTTTTTCTAATCTACATCCTATGAAATGTTTGCATCTACTCTATATCCATGGTTTCTAATCCTGAACCTAGGATAAAAAATCATTGCTAATGGGTACCACAGCAATCTATTTCAGAAGTGCACAAGACACACACATACACATCCATTATGTATCAGAAGATAATAATGCATAAGGGATATTGTAATTATATTTGCTAAGGCTGTAAACTCTATAAGGCTGATCCTGTTTATTAACTATATATTGTTTCCTTAAAATTGTGAGAATTTGCCATTTACTGTGACTAATCAGTCTTAATCTTGAAAATATACATGTTGCTCATTTCATCCTGCTGTAGTAAGTATTTTGTCAAGTTTACTTGTTACTGCATGACTCCTTAGTTTAGCAATGCCCTCATTAGGGTGGCCTTGGTTATATGTATGTTTGTATTTCTAAATAGTTATTCAGTCCTCAAAGCTACCTCTTATCTTCCTGCATCAAAAATTTACCTATCTTTATCTTTTTCTTTTTTGAAAGAATATGTTTTATTTGAATTCATTACAAAATTATAGGCAACCAGACTCATAAAGACAAATGCATGTTCTCTTTTAACTTTGTTTCTTATCTCCAAATTCTCAGATCAATTGGAAGTGATCACAGAAAACCATCACTGTTCACAATGCAGCAATTCTCTCCCTTCTTTTCTGCACTTCAGACCCTCCTGTATATGCCTCTCCTTTTTCTCTATCAAATTCAAGTTCTCCTTTTTGATTAATTGTCGTAATATACATGTGTGTGTATGTTTGTGTGTATGTGTATATGCGTGTCCCTAAATACATAAAAACTACCTGCTGACCATTCGGTATTGGATAACCAACTGGTGTGCTCTTTCCTGGGGATGATTATTTCTCCCACACTCGACCGTCTAGAGTTGTGTACAGTTCTTTATGTAAGATGCAGGCCCCCTAAGTGTAGTCTTCATAAAGCGTCAACAAAATTTCTCTTTGCAACAATGCAGATCTTTACAGAAAACCACAACCAATAGTGAAGCCCAGTTCCAGTGGACGTATGTATAATACAGCTTCTGCACCTAAGGTTCAGGGAACACTGATGAAGGCAGGACAGAAAGTTTAAAGAGCAAGAGGATGAGGAACTTGGCAATTGGATTGTGTCACCTGGTAATATTAGAAGTTGCACCCATAGAGGATCACCAATCTGGCTGTTTAATATTTGCTGTATTTTTCTTTGTTAAAGCAGTTGTAATTGAAATAGAATTACATCTTTCTCACTTCCTTTTTCTCCCTCCAGCCCCTCCCAACTACCTTCTCTCAAACTCTTCCCTCTCATATCCCCCATAAACGCTCAAATTGAAAACCACTTTTTCTCTTATTATTATTGTCATATATATATATATATATGTGTGTGTGTGTGTTTGTGTATATATATATATACATACATACACAAATCGATATAGATACAATCTCATAGATCTCTTTCTGCTGTTTCTATAATATTTTAGTGTTGACCATTCTGTATTGGACAACCAATAAGGAGTTCATCCCTAGGAAAGTCTAATTCTCCTTATCCCAACAGTCATTAGTTGCCTCTAATTCTTTATCTAGGAGTGAGATCCTACAACATTTTCTCCCTTCCATTTTAATATACCCATTGATGTTGCCCTTGTTCCAGTCTTGAGTATACAGTCATTTCTAGGATAGACCCTTTCAAAGCAGACTTGCTGATATCCCTGCTATTACAATCATTTCCACCCCCTCTTCTGAAATGTCCCCTTAGCCATAAATGCAGGATCTGTGATGTAGATGTAGCCCTTGGAGCTGCACTCCCCACAATCTGATGATTTTCCTTTATCTTTTTCAACACCTCAGATGAAAACTGCATACAAGCTCTGAGTATTCAAATTCAAAAGAAATGCCTCAGCATTAAATTTGGAAGTAATTATGAGTCTCATTTTCTAAACATTATACTTACTACAGATTTGTATTTGTAACATTTTTTCTAGATCCACACATTAAAGTAATGAATTTTTTAAAAAGAAGCACATGACTTATTAACTCTGCTTTGGACATTTTGTAAATTCCTACTACATTGATTTATCACATTATTTGATGCATAAACTCTTATCATTTTATTAGGCTACAGCTAGAATTTTTCATTTTTTTCCTCACCGACACATTAAGCTTTGAATAGCTTCACTCAAAAGTCAGAAAAATAAATCAAAAGTACTTGCAGCAAGTGCCGTTCAGCCTCCCAGGGATCACCTAACAGAAGGCTGCTAGCTACATAAGAAATCTATAAGGAATCACAAAAACTTCACGTTCAACTGTTCCACAAGTATTCACTATCAATATACACTTTGTACCATAAAAAAGTTAAAATGTTACAAACCATTTCTATGAACCTAAATATTATTTGACACATTCTATTTCTTCTTTAAAAGCTCTTAGTGGTAAGGTCAATGTTTATTCTCACACATTTAAATAATCTGATGGTAAAAGTTAAGTCATTTAATCCTAAAGGTACACCTGATTTAAAAAAAAAAAGTTGGGTCTATACTCTTTCCATTCCCTTTACATTAGTCCATATGAGCCCATCTTCCAAGATGCAAACAGTCCATCTGAAATTAAATAAAAACCACTGAACGAAGTCAGTGAACCACGACTCATTTTTTTTGTTCTTCTGTGAACTCCCACAAGGTGATTTTCATTTGTAGCATAAGCCTGACAAGTAGCAATAACTTGGGTAAGATGAACAAGAGTTCTATTTATTTGGGGAGAAAGGTAGAGATACTGAAGTTAAAGTTGTTGACATTAATAAAAATGAAAGCAAATGAACTTGGCTTGGCAGCTGAATAAGAAGGGGAAAAAGAGGAACAAATATATTACACATTTATCCCTCATCAGTAAGAAAAGGGGAGACCCTAGATATATCTCTCATAGAGACACCTCAGCAACAACTCTGAGCTACAAAGACACTGCTGAGATAGACACATGCATCATAGCAAGGAAGCAGCCACCCTTAAAATAGAATGTAGACAGGGGAATTACCAAATTTACTAATACTATGATTTCCCCATGAGACTTTGTAAGAGATGAAAGAAATGCAAAAATCAGTGAAAACCGCATGTGTAGAGGAATTTTAAAATTATGAAATAATGTTTTGAATTCACATTTAAATTTTTAGTGGTTTTGGTCACCATTCCTTTGCTGTTTTCAACAGAGAATTCAAAGTTCCACACTAATCTATGTCAATCAAAACTTTTTTTTCCTGAATCATTTTGATTAAATTCTAAATTCATTAAGTGCTAATCCATTTACATATTAGGTGCCTTTTGGAAATCATGTGAAAGCTTTTATGTTTCTTCCCCATTGTTGGGTTTTAATATATTTTATCATATAAAAATTATCTTAATTTTTTGCAATTTCCATATTCATAGAAATTGCTATTCTATTACTAATGTTAAATGTCAAACATAACTAATTAGAATAACTTCTATCATTATTTTTAGAATGTGTTAACTGAAAGCACTACAATAATAAACATGAAAAATTAAGACAAAATTCAGAATATTTATCATTTTGATTAAATAACAATTAACTAATTGCTAATATTTACATGATGTTGGAATAAATTGCTAGGACACCATATGAAAAAATTCATATTGCCATCACTTTGGTCTGGCAAAGTGTGAGTACAGCATTGTTAGTTATATCAAAATACCAAAAATCTTTAGAAGTTCATTCCTGCAATCCCAGCTTTCAGGAAGGAGGAGAAAGGATGATTATAAGCTTGAGGTTAGACTGGCTGTAAAATTATTTCAAGGCCAACCTAAGTTGCCTGTTGAAACCCTACTTTAAAAGAATCAAGAAAAGGATGAAGTAGAAGGAAGTTCAAGAATTGAAGGAGGGGTTGAAGGGGTGGGAAGGAAGGAAGGATGATGGGAGGAAAAGAAGAAAGGAGAAAAGCAACGAGGAAGAAAGAGAGAGGAAGGAAAGAGGGAGGGGAAAGAAGGAAGGAAGGAAGGAGGGAAGGAAGGAAAGAAGGAAGGAAGGAAGGAAGGAAGGAAACATGGAGGGAGGGAGTGATAGTAATATGACTTCCAATAATCTCAAAACAGGGACAGCAAAATACAAAAATGACTGTAGTATCCTGTTACAATATACTAGAAGTTCTCATTTATAAGTAAATCAGATTAACTTAGAGGATTTAATAATGCATTCTGAATATGTTTCTTATCTTCTTCATATAATATACTAACATGAATTTAACATTATATAACATAATAATTTTGTTAATTTATATGCGTACCTCAGTGCAGGGGATTCCATGATCAATTTTTTTCCTATATGCTACTTAGCACTGTTCATGATCTCACATTCTTGCTGTTTGGTATTAAGCTTCTGAAGTTTTATAGTCCTTTTACAAGGCAGTCTGGACCTAGCTGCCAACTCTCCTCTCAATAATATTCAGGCTTAACATGTTAGATAAGTGTAATGTAATTTTGTCCTATGAGTATATTATTTTTGTTGCTTATGTAGTGATTTCACGCAGGTAATTAATATTTTTAAGCAGTTGGCTTTGGTCAATAAAGAAAAGACTTGTGTAGGGTAGATCAGACTAATTGGAGAGCTCTTTGGAAGTCAGAAACAGAAGCACTGAGATAGCTCAGCAGGTAAAGGCACTTGCTGACAAGCAAGACAGAAAATGTTCAGTCCCACATAATAGAAGGGAAGGATGAACCCTGCAAGTTGTCTTCTGACTTCTGCCAGTGCCAAGGAAAGCATATGCCTTGTCACACACTACATAAATAAATCTAATAAAAATTAAACTAAAAACAATTCAATGCAGCAAAGAATCTCTCCTCTCTTGGAACACACACACTCATAGGCATGTGTGCACATGCGTGCACACACACACACACACACACACATGAGCTGCCAAGAGAAGGGCCGCAGCTAGGATGTGAGAGGGAGTTTTTCTAGGCTGAGCAGGAAGCTGAACCCTTCTTTCTATAACCGCAAGGAAGTGAACTCTTCCAATAGCCTTAATGAGCTTGGAAGAGGTAGACTACCAAATGAGAATGTAGCATTGGCTGCTACCATGGTTTCAGCCTTTTGAGACTCTGATGAGAAAACCCAGCCAGGGTCTTCCTGCGGCTCCAACCCATGGGAAATGACATAATAAATGTATTTTTGCATCATTAAGCTTTGTGATTCATTATGCAACAACAGAAAGCAGACACATTCTTGGGACTTCATTGGAGCCTCTGAAATTTTGGGTTCTAGTAAAGACAATTGTACAATTTCAGGAAAGTCTACTATTCTTAATCTATTTCTGTCTAAGGAAAAAATAATCACTGATAACCTTATTTGTTGAATGACAGTGATAGTGTTTACCAGTTGTTTCAGTCTATGCAAACACCTACCACATTACTTTATTTTCTGAAGAACATGTTTTATTTTATATCTGTAGAATACTGTCACTGATAGAAAAATAAATGCTATACCAGAAGTCTTTAATTCAGGAAACTAAGGACTGTAAAACCAGAGAGGTTAAAATTCCTATTAGCACTCAGTGCTATATACTGCCTTGAGTATCACTCTGTTAAGTATTAATACTAAGTATTCTAATTCCCAATGAACAGGGCTAATAATTTCTGAGTAATATTTCCATTCTGCTAAATGCTGGTTATAAGCATCAGTAAAGAGCAATGTGACCTGAAAACTGACTAGGATGAATAATCTGCACATAGGCAGAGCTAGTTCAAACCCAGAGAAAGACAGGCTTCTTACTCCTCATTCACAGAAGGGTCTATATTATAATCCTTTCCATATTCATGAATGTTTAATCTGCTCTGTAGATAGCTTTGTAAGTGCATGTCCACCTCAGTATTTCTTTCAGCTTATAGATAATCATGAACTGGAATGGTCACCTTATATGTTAAATTCAATTCCTTTAAACTAGTTGCCCTAAGAATGACTGAACATTATTTCTTGAACACAATTCTGCAGAACAGCATACAAACAGAAATAAAGAAAACCCCTGTAAGCTAATCAGCTTTTGAACAGTGATGTCGGCTGATAACTATGTCCTCACTTGTAGGTATAAAACGACAAATTGTTATCAGCCAAGAGTCTTCCAAGAGTAAAGTTGTGGACAAGATGAAGAGTTTAAATAAAATCCATGGGATTACTGTCCAATGGGGAAAAAAGAGAACAAGTCTTGTGGGAGATAGCCCTGAATGAAAATCAATGTGCACTCACATAGCATAAATAATAATGAGATTTGCTGTGATGAGACAGGATGCTTTGGCAACTTGCTGTCAGAGACTGAGCAAATTTGTGGCTTTGTGCCAATCAAGCTGAGCTTAAAGAGCCTGTCGCAATGTTCAGATCATGTTACATTAATGAAAAGAGTACTCCAAAGAGAAACAGATACCACTAAGTCATTTCCACATTCACTCAAACATTGCATACACCCCTCCCACTTCCAACTCCTGAGTTGCGAACTTCCCCCAACATAAAATAGAAATCCCATTCAAAGGCTTAAATAATTTATTTTGGTTGCATATCCTGTTTGATAAAAATTGCAAGGATACTGGAAAAAATCTTCTTTTAAGAGAAAAATATAAAGCAACACACATTTCTCTGGAGTTTTTCGAGATACTCCCTTCTGAAACTGATTTTAATACTGGAAAATGGAAAGAACTCCAGAGAACTAGCTCACCATTGATAAGCCCATTATGTTACAACGCACATTACAGTACAATATATAACAAGAGAGGAAATAATTCATAATTAAAATCTCGTATCTCCAGTAAACTAATGAGCCTTCAAGATCTTCAATGGACACTCTAATTCACACACCCACTCAACAAGAACATTGGAATGAGATTATTACAGTCATAGTAGTGCTGAGAATTCTTAGGCTGAACAGAAGAAAAAGGATAGAATATATTTGTCATTCTTTAGGAGTTGCATCCTGGAGTATAACAAAACAAAACAAAAAAAGGAAAAAATGAAGGAAGGAAGGAGAAGGGAGGGAGGGAGGGAGGAAAGAAGGAAGAAAGAGAGGAAAAGAGGAAGAAGGAAGTGAGGGAGGGTGAAAGAAGGAAGGAAGGAAGGAATGAAGGAAGGAAGGAAGGAAGGAAGGAAGGAAGGAAGGAAAAGACGGAGGAAGAGAGAGGGAGGGAGGAAGAAAGGAAATTATGCTTAAGGAAACCCTGTCTGGATATTATGAAAAGAGCAAGTGTAGATGCTAGCTTATTTTAGAGTTTCTCTCTGACAGTGGTGACTGGAAAATTAAAATACTGAAAGCAACCACATAACATTATTGATCTTACAATGATTCTTAAAGTGATAACTAATGAAGGCCTTTAAATGGTGGGTGACTCTGCAATGGAAAAGCAAAGAGACATTCTTGAGAATGTGCGCAATCCCTTGAGATTTGGGGTTTGATTCCATACAGAGTCAGCAATGGATTAATTGATAATGCCTTCCATAGTCCTCACCCAAGCCACTAGTTAGGTTCTGTTAGACCAGAAGATTATGTGTGAAAGAGGAAGGTACAGATGAACTTTGCAACCATTGTCTAAATCCCAAGCCAAATGCAGTGGACACAGATACCAGAATATGCATCAAAAATAAAAAGAACACTAAGTGTAAATATGTTGCAAAATGTTCATCAAAAATGACATTATTATTTATATCTTTCTCACATGGCTTCCAAAGAGTTTGTGTTTTCAAGTAAACACAATTCTAAATTCAAATTCTAAATCATGATCCCAGCTCCAGGAGGTTGAAGCAGAAAAGTCACTACAAGTTTAATGCAAGCTTTTTCTACTGCTAGGAGAAATCTAGGTCAACCATGACAACAAAGAGAACCCCTCCTCAAGTCCTCTTTGTAAATGAATGAGCTTATTTCCAACTATCAATACCTAGGAACTTCACTAAATCTCACTATAAATATTCAAATATAGAAAAATGACTTGTGTATCTACAACATATTTAGAAATGTGCTTTGAATAAGAATATCTCTCAAACTGAGGCAGTTTGTAGGTTTTAGTGATTTAAATGTCCAAAAGTAACCTTACCATGCTATTTCAGGTGTTTCCTTTTCATCTAGAATTAGAGGATTTCAGGAAGAGCTAAGTGTTGGATTATAGATGGATTCGAAGCAATAATTTTACACTATGAACAGAGGTTGAAAAGTAGACATCATAATCATAGACAGAAAATAAAAACCCTAGCACGTTCTAGAGGAGAAAACAAGTCCCACACCTTTACAGTGTCTTCCTTGGCCACTTCTATCTCATTTGTCTGGACTCCTGATGGGTTTCAACCTAGAGAGACCTGGAACTCTACAAAGATCTTCCCCTTGCATCTTTCATTATTTCAGACTGAAATGGCAGCATGCCTAGATACTATGAAGATGAATGCCAAAAGAGGCATTAAAAATTTGGCTCTTGATAAATGCCTTCGAAGAAATTGCTGTTTTTATCAGGAAATGGCAATTACATGCATAATAAGGCCTGCAAGATTTATTCTGGAGAATGGGAGTGTCTTATACCATGGGTTGTTCCTTTATATACACTCACAATCCATAGGTATTAGATTTAGTAAAAGATTCTGATAAAATTTAGTGGATAACACCCAGAAGTGTTAAAACTTCTGATTTCTACCTGCAGTGCTTATTTGCCTACAAGCAATCTTAAAGTAATTCTTTTATTTAAAAAAAATTCAACACAAAAGTTTTTTAAATGCTTTATTTTTTCTCTTTTACTTTTCTTTTGCACATGAAATAAGCAGCCTCAATTTTCAAGTTCCTTTGTTAGAGAATTAGACAAACCACAAAGTCAAATAACTCCTTCATTCAGTCCAAGATTATGGTCCTTGTTTGTGTCATACAAAATACTTTTGGACATGTGTATGTTGACTCAAGTTAAAGGCAGCATCATGTCCAGAAGATTAATTACACCTTGTTTTCTGCATGGGCATCTAAACCAGCTTTCTAGACTGTGAAATAGATTTTATAATAATACTATATTTTCTTTAGAGTTTTTTGAATTGGAAAGCAATATAGCATATTATAAAGAATATATAAGGATTTCCTATTATTATTATTATTATATGCTACTAGTTGGTACAAACGTACTGGGTGTTTGGTCTATTCTAATTCTATCAGGAAACTCAGTTTCTATCTCTCCCTTGTCAAAAGAAGTATTCTAATAAAACCAGTGAATAATCACTGCTTTTCAAGAGAACATATAAAAAGATTTTAAATGCAGCTAAGCAGAGTCTCTCTCAACTTTTATTCTACTTATATAAATAAAATGTTAACATAAGAGTCCAAGAGTCCAAGCTTTTGAAAGCAAAAACAAAAGGAGAAAAAAAACTTAAACATTTTTACATGCAATTATTAAGATAAAATCTAAGATCAACTTCCATCCAGCTAGCTCATTCAATGTAGAGAGGTCAAGATAGTGCCACCATGAAGCCTTCACCCCTACAAGTCTATTGGCCCAAAAATCTACTCTGCAGGTTATGCAAAGAGAACGCTGAACATCAATCCAGACACTAAACTCTGCACCTACAACCTGTTCTGTGTGCAATATGTGTTGGGGCAATGGTGGCACAGAACTTGTAGGAGCAGCCAACCAATGTTTGGTTTAACGTGAGGCCCATGTCAAGAGAAGAACTCCATGCCAGTCACTGCTTAGATGGCTAGAACCAGAGGCTGGATAGCCCAGAGACCTATGGTGGAACCAAAACACAACTGGCAAAAATATCAATGAAATTATCCCTAATGATATTTTGCTATACTCATAGGTCAATGCCTTGTCCAGTTGTGATCTGAGAAGATTCCTCTGGCAGTAGATGGGAACATAGGCAGAGACCTACAGCCAGTATTTATGCTAGCAGAGACTCTACAGTGGCTATCTTCATCAGGTCACTCTCCTCGGTGTTGGGGAACACACAGAAGAGAGGGAGTTAAGATTGTAGGAGTCAAGGAGGTGGAGGACTTAGACTGCCCAATCAACTAAGCAGGGCTTAATGGACACAGAGGGGCTGAGGCAGCAAGCATGAGTCCTGCAGGGGTCCCCACCACTCTACACACATGTTGTAGTGGTAAGATTGGTGTTTTTGTGAGACTCCTGACAGGGGAAGTGGTTGTCTCTGACTCTTTTGCCTGCTCGTGGGATTGTGTCCTCCTAGTGTGTTTCTCTGCCTTGTCTTTTGTTTTGTTCTGTTTGGTTGTTCTCTATTGGAGGCCTGATCTTTTCTGATAAGGAAGCAGAATGAATGGATCTGAGGTAGAGGGGAGGCAGGGAAGGGAACTTGGAGGAGTGAAGGGAGAGGAAGCTGTGGTCAGGATTATCTTTATGTACATATATATGTATGCATATATATGTATGTGTATATATATATCATAATTTCAAACAAAGCATATGACAGACAAATAGAAGATGAAGAGTTCATTCCAGATCAACTGATCACCCTTGATATTCAGTTTAGTGCCAAGTGACTTAAGTGACTAATATTTACTCAGTGAAGTAGATGGTAGCAAAATTTCACTTGAAACATTAAAATTTGTGTATTATCCCTATATTGCGAGTAAATTACTTCTCACATTCTTTGTGCTTTTATTCTGAAATTATTGCATAGCTTAGTTACTTGAAAAATTTATTTAGTATTATAAATAAACAGTTCTATTGAAATAAAGAAATGAAAAAATTTAGCTGGGTTCTAAAGTTAAAAAAGAAAAAATATATACTAACCATATCTACATGTCTCCATGTCCTTAATGACACATATACAAAATATCACACTTTCAGAACTAATTTTGTGTTCTGTTTAAAAGTGATTTTTACTTAGTATGAGATTGAGATGTGGCATTTTGTTTGTAATGCAACGTTAGCTTTTACATTTCCTTGGCTGACTTTAGCTCTAGTGAGCTAAATTTAGTGACTAAATTAAAAGATAGGTAAATACTTTGGCTCAGGCCATGTTGAATCAATAACTAGGGTTAGGATGTCTTATAAGAGCATGCATAGTTTTGGAGTATTCTATGTTTGCATCGCCCTACATTTTATTAGATAGTTGTTGAATTAGTAGTTTTCTGTAGTTGAATTTAATATTTTCTTTAGGATATTTTAATGTTTTTAAAGATTTTTAAAATAAAAAACTAAATTTAAAGCTTAACAGTATTTAAAGTAAAATGTTTTATTAGAAATGAAGACTGCATGTACTGGGGATATTTGTGCATTTTATAGGTGGAATTAAATGTAGAAGATGGTAATGGAGAAACATGATAAGACCAAAGGATAAAAGATAATCAGAGTCAACTGAGAAAAATCTAAGCAGAGACTCATTACATATCCTTATTTGGCTTGGAACTTGCTATGCAGACCCAGTTGCCCTCAAACTCATGAGATCTGGCTGCCCCCACTATCCAACTGTTTCCTAAGTGACAGGTACTACCCAACCCAGCTTCTGAGTTCTAATATCTAAACTAAACTATAACTCAACTATTCCAGTGGAAATATGAGGATGGTTCAATTTTATCCAATGATTCTCATATGAATAGAAAATAGGAAATAAAAAACTTCATAAAATTTTACAATGATTTTGATAATGTTATGGTAAATCATACAACTGTGACCATAATTTATATTAAAGGTGTTTTTTTGTCTTGTTTTCCATGTCTCTTATGATATTTAGTGACATAAAGAACTCAACATTCAACAACTCATTGTTCTATACAGGGCAAAATGCATTCTCCAAAGTCTTCATAACAATAATTTGGCAACATAAATTGAATATTCATTGTGAGCACTAAGTCCTGGAACAGGTGAAACATTTGCTGTCTTCAACAAATCTCTTAACATTGCTGTGTTTTGATTTCTTCATACATACATAAGATAATTAATAAGTACTCTGCATTTTGACTATGATTTATGAGGATTCATATCAAAGAGCGTATTGTGAATACTCCACATGTTATCAAACTAGCAATGTTAGCTCAAGCCTGGTCCTGGATATACTTGTGTGATAGCCATCATCATCTTCTTCCTCTCCCTCCTCAGACTTCCTCTTACTGTAGTAGAAAATTTGCTCCTTGAGATTTTCATGCTACCAAGGTTGAATTTCTGTGAACTCAAAGTATTTCCTTGTAGGGAGGCTGGCTTTTCCTAGTAATCTCAGGTTTGGGTTCACTTGAAAGTATGATAGAGCTTTATTGGGAGGTTTTTGTAATGATAATACATTACATTCCTTCAGACATGGAGAGGTATGAAATAGAAAATTATGATAATGTATGAACAAAAAGCCAGTGGAAGAAGAAAATGTTTTTTTCTGTCAGTAGTCTAATCCTACGGGATTGAACCACAAGCTCTTCAGAAGAGGAAAATCTAGTTAAATGGAAAATATTGTTATACATAAAGAGGGAAAGTAATACACAAATACATGAAATAAAGAAGTATTGAGATCTCTTGACCAGGACATCTAAATTTCATGTAAAAAAGTACTCCTTTGTAAGGCTACAGCAAGGGTCAGACACCTGAATAGCGCAAAAGTGCCTATTAGGAACTTTTAAATTGACCTTCTATATCTAAATAAATAAAATCATTTACAAACATAAGGTAAGACAAAGACTGGCATAAATATGTGCTTTTTGTCGGCTTCAGGACATACACACCCAAATATGGCGACTTGACATTCGGGATGACAGCAGAAGCAGGAAGTACCATCTATCTTTACACTGGCCCCCTTCTCATGAAACAGGCATGTTGCTCCCGTCCCCCCAACCTGATGAGGAAAGGAACATCTTATTTCTGTATTCATGCAGACAGGGAACCTCTGAACGAACAGACCTTGAATGTTCCCCAGTTAATGGTGGTTATTTTATACTCTTTTGTCTTATCTTGAGTCTCCAGCACCATCCTCTTACTATCTTGCCCACATATAAAGTGGACAAATGTCACCGGTGTCCTCAGTCTCCACTTCTCTTGTCTTCTCTGTTAGGTTAAAATTTAATTAAATATACTACGTTTGTTTTCTTTCTGATAATTTCTCCTGTACTATAGCATATTAAGCCACAAACATAGCAATGATTATGTGGAAAAAAACCTGCTTCTTCTTCTAAACTTTAAAATTATTAAAATCCATCAAGAAACCTGGCAAATGAAAATAGAATGCCTCCTAGGAGTCATGTAGAAAAGTAGAGACCTATTTCCAGAAAAATACTAGATAGTACAAATAGAGCCAAGTAATTAACAGAATTAAAATATAAATAAAAAAGAAGAAAGCCTCATTGGTGTTTAATAACCATACAAAATAAGGGGTAGTATGCTTAAAAATATAAATAGGCATTTATATTTTTTACTTATACATTCTGACATCTTAAAATATATTTTTATTATTCATTATTTGAGAATTTTCTGCATTGTGAAGATGTCTACGAATAATTATATATTTTGCAAGGGCAGTTGCATTGCTCAATAGAGTGTCTCCATTTATGAGGTAACCTTTAATAAATTTAACATTTCCCAAGGGAGATCATTTTATTTGAGAAACCTGTAATTAATATTTGTCTTACCACTATTATTATATTATTACCATTTTCTATGAAATTTCAATTATTGGTTCTTCTTAGATTTTCAAATAATTTTTCTTTTCTCCATCCATGTAATGCCTTTTTGAGGTTTTTACTATTTTTTAAATAATAAAAGCTCTGTTGAAATATAATCCACATGCCATGAAACTCATCTGCTTACAGCTTTTGCCAGAAAGAAAGCCATGCAGCGCTAAAACTTTAGAATGTATTTATTCTTTTAAAATGGAATTGGGTCAAGAATGCCAGTGTGAGCAAGGAGAAGTGGGGTATGAGCTCCCAGGCAGCTTGGAATACATAGAGTCGCCGTACGTATCAAGAATCCATCTCCTTCATAAATATTAGTAACCACCTGCATCTTATCGGATAACCATGGAATAAAGTTAGAATTTAACAATAATTCTACCCCCAGAAAGGTCCTGTATAGATATGCTGCAGAAATTAAGAGACCATGGATGCAAGCACAAACTACTATACCCAGCCAAGCTTTCATTCACTACCAAAGGAGAAAACAAAATATTCCAGGATAAAAACAAATATAAGCAATATGTAGCCACAAATCCAGCCTTACAGAAAGCAATAGAAGGAAAATCACAANTCGGATAACCATGGAATAAAGTTAGAATTTAACAATAATTCTACCCCCAGAAAGGTCCTGTATAGATATGCTGCAGAAATTAAGAGACCATGGATGCAAGCACAAACTACTATACCCAGCCAAGCTTTCATTCACTACCAAAGGAGAAAACAAAATATTCCAGGATAAAAACAAATATAAGCAATATGTAGCCACAAATCCAGCCTTACAGAAAGCAATAGAAGGAAAATCACAACCTAAGGAATCCAACAATGCCCACAATAACTCAGACATATAGTAACCCTTCACCAGCACAACTCAAAGAAGGGAAACACACAGACTCTACTACTTTTAGTAAGTTTTAATTACTGCCCCAACATAAAATTATAAAAATATAATTAATGATGCTAGCAATGTTCATAGTGACCATAAATATGAAATTCCATCTCAAAATTGTTGTCTGCATTTAACTCACTCAACATTATTATTACATAAACTTGTTCTAAGTGGTGGAAATTTCTAGAAAGATGTTGGAAAGTATTACCATCAGTTAAAAAGTAAGTAAGGAAAACATAAATGGGAATGTATCCATAAGTTTTGTCAACTTAAATTTTGCTTTAGTTACAAAGTGTTACAGGGATTAATAAAAGTGCAAAAAATGATTTAGAACACAGGATTCTCAAGTTCTTATTAAAAATGACATAGTAGATTGTAAAGATTTACACAGGCCAATATTGCTTTTCTTCTTTTTCTACTTCTTTTTTTTAAAACTCATTATTTAAATGTTGGCTTTACCATCTGGAAACTGTGTGGCTTTGTTACTTACTATAAGATAAATCTCACCTAAGAGGATATGTCAGACTGCCACACTGTGGTCTGATTGCATTAGACCAACTATGGCTAAAGGAAAAAATATTTTGACAGGGGAGATGGCACTTGAACACATCAAAGTGTCAGTTCAGATATGTGGCATCTGAAACGCGTCCTCCCATTTTCCCCGTTGCATGAAATTTGCCACCTCTCATCGTCTCTTCCAGATGGTGTGCTGAGTTCTCTTCAGCTTTATTCCTAGAGAGTGCAGGTCGACATCAATCTGTTATACCATTTTCTTGTAATACTAATGCAGTTGCTTTATCAATGCCAATTAGTCAATGGCACAGAACAAGTTCTTCCTCAGCGGCTAATATAATTTCTTCTTTTTAATATTAAAAAAGAAAATTAAAGAGCAGCGACCAGACTGGCATGCATCTGTCAGCCTATGGCCACTTAGGAAGCGTTGAAATGGTATTAATGGGGAAGTACTTACTCCAAAATATATTAAAAACCATATTTGGAGGTTATGTTTTCTAAAAGAAGGCTGATCGTTCTTCTGTGAGATAAGACAGCAATTAATGTGGCTTTTGTCATAGCAAACTCCTGCCTGTCATAATGTTCTTATTCATAGCATAATGTAAAGAAAAAGGTAACTGTATCCCAATTGTGCACTAGTGAATCTCTTTGAGTTCTAATGGCCTCCCCATTCACTAATAAATTACATATTGAAGATATGAGGTCTACCAAAAATATATCTGATGAATGAATTCTTTTTAAAAATAAACACATTATAGAATAGAAGATTCCAGGTAACATGATAAGCACTTTTTATAATATCAATGAAAATCATAAATCATTATAAAGGTTTCAATTTGTGACTTAAAAATAAAAGGAAATAATGATTAAACTGTAAGTTAAAAACTAAAAGAATATTAAATTACTTCTCTGAGAAGCAATTCATAGAATCAAGCACAGTAACTCTAGATTTCTTCAAACTTAATAATGGTGAGTATGTTGTGAATATGAATATACTTCTATTATAGCATATCATAGTTTTAGGCAATTTGAGACAACCATAGCAGGCACAAAATTTAATTTTTGTGAGTCATACTCGACTTGCTTATCTTCTAGGGTTTGAAATTAGGACAAAGTCCAGTGAGACATCAAATGATACTACTGAGTATCGAATGAAATAGCTTTTCAACTAGTACATTCATATCTTACAAAGCAGAAAGAAGATGAAGATAAAAAGAGTGGAGTGGGGAGAAGGAAGAGAAAAAAAGAGGGAATAAAAAGTAGGAAGTAGGTCAAGGCTGGTATTTGGAATACATTGTAAGCATGACTTTAAGAATCACCAATTCACTCAATTATTTTCTTTGTAGAGAGTGTTACAACAAAATCCTCTTAAGTATAAGAACAGGCATCTTTGAAAATAGCAGGATGTATTGTGGCAGTCACATTAATTTTGTGCATGCAATATGCAATCAATATTTTCTGTTAGCAAACAACATTTTCCACAGTCTTCTAAGAAGGACATTATTAGTGCAGCAGTAGTGTGGTTTAAGGACATGATAATGGAGATACAGGAGGGGTGAAGGAAGAGCTCTTTGTGATTTGTGAGAGCTAATGAGCACAAAGGACATAGCTGCATCTACAGCATGTTTTATGCTCGTGCACATCGCGGTGTGTATGACAAATCCATTCTATTTTTACTAGTTTGCGATAAGGGAGTTCCTAGAAGTCTCATTCAAAAAAATCTTGGGGCTTTCACTGCAGTCAGATAGTGAGTAAAATCCCAGTCGTGGGCCTTTTACAGAATTCTGACAGGAAAACAAATATATTCTTAACTCTCAAAATCCCACAAGACAAAATTTGAAATAATTATTTACTAAAAATAAAGAAAATAGTTGAAGACTGAGTAAATGCTTTGAAAAATCATAGAAAATGTGTCTATCCTCACATGTTGCCAATGTCAGGTTTTGAAAAGAGGAAAACAACCACAACAAAGTTAAAACTTTTCTCCTGCAATTTTATACGCTGTCTCATTTAATTCTTGGCAATTTCTATTTCTCAAACTAAATTATTTTCCTCATCTCATGTTAAAGTAAAAGGAAGCACTTCTCTAAATTACATCACCCCTTACAATCTGGTTGAAGCTTTATCCTGCTAATTTATTTCCTGAGACTCCTAGTGACCTCTCTCCACCTAACTGCCTACATTTATCAAGAAAGTGTTAATCGTTTGTAAGCTTGTGTTTCATCTACTGTGAAATTTACTGTTTCCTTCCTGTATTAAAATTAATATGAACTTGATAATCTCCACTGAGCATTACATTATGTCAAGCACTCACTTGGAGAGTTTGTATGCATAACCTTATTTAATCCTTATATTATCTCCTGAAATTCAGGTATTATTTACAATTCTCATATAATAAAGGATGTTCCTAATGTTAGACTATATANTATATGTGTGTGTGTGTGTGTGTGTGTGTGTGTGTATGCATATGCATTAGTATATATTGTGTGTGATTATGAGTGTATGCATATGCATAAGTATATATATGTGTGTGTGTGTGTGTGTGTCAGGGTCTTGCTATACAGCCTATATAGCTTAGTAATCAGTTAGTATTCTGTAGTGCTCATATTACAAGAATGCTCCGCTATGTCTGTCTGGAGTAATGATTTGGATTCAGGTCACTTGACTCCAGAACCACTATATACATCTTAAGTCTACAAATTATTTAAATAAAAATGAGTTCTGTAAGCATATCCATATTACTTCCATTTTAAAATAACATTTTCTGTATTATCGAAAAGTAAAAGTTCATCATATATTTAAGAAAGTGTCTGAGAAAATTTAAAGAATAAAATTCATTTATTGATCATCCAGTCATATAATGGTGGTATATTCTCTTTGGGGTGGAATTGATGTTAATGTACACTTCAAAAAATTGTAAATACATATAATGTTGAATATACAAGTTAACATTCTGAATTTATACTTGTTTCTGAATCAGGAGTATTTCTTTAATTGTTGAATAGTTTTTTAAAAAATTGTAAGATTGGAATAAAAGTTGTTTTTCTATAGTTGTTGATGAAGAAATAAATTATTCTAAGTAGCCTAACTGTAAACTATTAGATATTTTTTATAAAAAGACATATCAGATATAATTATTGTCCTTATTGATATAATCACTGAAGTCTTCCAAAGTATTTCTCAGGGATAAAATATGAAATTATATCATAGAAACCCCAAAACATTCTGAGAAATATGAGAAACACTGACCTGTACTGCTGTTCTCAAGACTTAAAGGGACAAGCGCTCTGTTTCAGTCCCGACAAGGGATAGTGCTGTCTACCTTAGGAGCTGCGACCCTCACTTCTCCCATGAACAACAATTCAAGAGAATGAAGCAATATAGAAAAACCAGCTTTTGTGTTTTCTGACATTCCACCTTCCTTTTTTATGGGACTATACTCTCTCTATTAACAAATTTGGGTTAATCTTAGGTAGAGTGGATATTTTAAATTATTTCCATGACTGAGCTAAATGTCTAACTGATGTGTAGATGTGACATTTTTAAGCTTCAAAGTCAACCATCTCTGTATTTGCCAGAGTTCTTTTTGCAAACCTCAGGAGAGCTTTTAAGAGCAGATAGATATGTCTCCATCAGAGCGGGTTTAGCTATGCATTGTCTCTAAGAGTTCCGTAAATGCATATTAACTGATGTCTGTGGGCCCATACCTGAATACCAAGCTATGAATGCAGAAACAGCTGTTTCCGTGTTTCTGAAATGCATGGTCCAAGAAGTTTAACAGTAGGAGGCCTAATTTATGCTAATCATTTCATTTCAGCAAAGGAGAGAAATACAAATTTTTTTTAAAAGCTCATATTAATTAGGT
Organism: Bramus lutescens; assembly: GCA_001685075.1. Taxonomy (NCBI): domain Eukaryota; kingdom Metazoa; phylum Chordata; class Mammalia; order Rodentia; family Cricetidae; genus Bramus; species Bramus lutescens. The sequence goes on along the minus strand of LOEQ01001134.1, from coordinate 142,358 downwards.
TAATATTTGATTTTAAACAGATTGAATGCAGCTAATAAATGTGCATGAGTTAAAAATGTCATCAGCATTTTACAAATAAGAATCAACATTTATCAGAATTTTATGCAACACATATGTATTGAACACACAGAAGTTGAAGTTGTAGATAAATTTGCAGGATGTTAGAAGATGGATAAATTAGAGTAACCTACCTCAGGAAGTCCACAAGCTTGAAAGCAAGAACATGAGTAAAAAACATGAGAAAAAGACGTCGCAGCAGGTATCCCTAAAACTTTCTGGTGTACAGAATAGGAGTAAGGGTTGACAGTTCTACAATCAGAAGGACATTTATGAAGAAAGAGGAAGGATTCTTAGAAATGCAAATATGAGTGATGAAAATTCAGATAGGAAAAATCACAGATGGACAGTGTCATGAAAGGAAATCCTTAGGGGAAAATGAGACAGTTCAAATGTATTTCCATCTGATTAGATTCCTGTAGGTGTTCAGAAAGAGATATAGACATAAAAAATGGCAGTTCCAAAAGCACACAAAAAAATAGAAAGTAATTTAAATTATTTTTCTTCTATAAGAAAATCATGGGACCAGAAGACTTAAAAATATCTACTGGCTTTTAAGTCATTTAAAAGTCACATCAAATTACTTTGCAAATAATTATGTAATATATCTGTCAACAATTTCCTGACAATTATATATTTCAGATTTTTCAAACATATCAAATAACGACACAATTGTAGTTTCCTTGACACACGGTTCAATTCTTAAGCCATGCCATATCAGAACATATGCTCCAGGTCTCCTCTGATATTTGCCAAACCCCTAGGATCGCTCTTGGCCTCCTTTTGCTGTAGCAAAGCATTTGTAATCCTCCTTCATGCCTTGCCATTCCTCTAGCAGTATACTACTTGAATTTTCCAGCCAAAGTTAGTATTTTAACATTCCTTGAGATTCTGTTTCCGAAACCAAATAAAAGAAACAAAACAGTATCCAGTAAAATACAAAATTAAATATTTAAAAAATAATTCAATAATACTTGCATTGTTTACCATCAATGTCAAATAATTGATGTAGGTAAATTCTGGGCCCATTTTCATTACAGCTTTGTAAGTAACTAAGCTTTAGTTGTTGCGTGCTCAAATTGGTTTTTACTAAACATAGCTTTATGTTCTCAGAAGAATGCCTATTGAATTTGATAACAAATGCAGTTTTACTTCTTTAATTATATAATGTAGTATGGACACATTTTCATAATGTCCATGTCATATATAATTCCTGCTAAAGCATATTATCCTAAAGTAGATAGCACCCCCTCTCATGGTAAAAGATGAAGTGCTGGGTTTACTATCCAATTCTTTCATTTCTTTTATTGTATTAGCCACTTAAAGTGACAAATTTAAATGTAGCAAAATGAATAGCAGAAACTAAGCATAGACATTAAGCAGTATATTATCAGTATGTAGTTTCTGAAATTACCCATTTTTAAAGTTCTATGTTGCAGCTACTTTTTTAATGTCCTGAGATAGCTGTGTTTCTTCTCTCTGACCACACTGGATGATGTACTTTGATGTACTTTCAACAACCTATCAAATATTCTTCTGCATCAGGAATCTCCTGATTCTTCTAAGTGTGAAGTGAAACAAGTCATGTGCATGATTTGAGAATGAGTCCTTCCTTCAGTCAGTCAAATATTTGATTTTTTGCAATGTTAATATGCAAGAATGTAAAATAGAATGTAAATTCATGTAGTTATCCCAATTCATTGACTTTATTATTTGTGATGAATCTTAATAATTAGCCTAATTAAAATATTATAGATACAAAGAATACGTGTATGCTTTCCTATCCTACACAAAATACACTAGAAAAATCCAATGCTACCATTTATTACCAAGACTATTTCATAAAATAGACAATAAATGCACGCACATGTGCTTATATAATAATGGGGACTGAAAATAGCTTATGAGCTGTGGAAACATTATTAAATTTATGTTGTACAAGACATAGTAGCCATCCAAAAGAAAAACAGCATGATACTAAGGACAATGATTGAGACAGCTAGAAGAGAGAACATGTGAATTCAATCTATCACTTTACTTTCCTTGCATTTTTTAGAAGACATTAAGGCAAAGACCTAAACTAAAATTTTGACTTAAGGAAGATATGAATGCATAACGTTAAAAATGAATAACAAAACAAAATAGAAACAGTACACCATGAATGCTATGATCAGGAGAAATTTGCCAAGTCTTGATTTTCTTTCTTTTCCTACAATTATAAATAAGATTTTTTCTTTTTTTATCAGTGCCTGCCAGGTGGCACTGAATTCGATGTTCAATGATCACTTACTGTGGGCTGGAGAGGAGAGATGGACTAGTGTTTAAGAGCATCTGCTCTTCTTGCAGAGGATTTAGGTGGGTTCCTCGTTCTCACATGGTAGCATGCAAAAGACTATAATCCCAAGTATTACAACATGTTTCTTTTCTTTTTTTGCCTCTGTGCATGACAGGCATACAAGTGATGGACATAAATAACTACAAGTAAGCACTATTATACATACAAAAGAATGTGTAAATATTTTTCTAAATCCCATTTATTCACTTATATTTCTGAGATCATCTGAAGTTTGACATCTCATATAATTGCTTTTATAAAGCATAAGTTTCTTCCAAGGAAACCCTTGGAAAGTGTCCGAAATTTCTCTGAATGACTCTATGATATTAATTTCGGTTTCTCAGATTCTGTGCTAGATGAACATGATATTTAAACACCAGCCTTTGAGTAAAAGAATTCTACTGTGAATTAGTCATGTCTGTGATTAGTTTTGGGTAGTATCGGACACATATCAGCTTCTTTTCCAATTGCTGTGAGAAAATACCTTGACAAAAGCAACTTAGAGGAGAAAGGGTTTGCTTAGCTCAGGATTCAGGACACAGGCTAGTAGGGATTTCAAAGGAACAAGATAGTCATAGCCACAGTCATGAGCACAGTGTTATTAGTGTTATTAGTGTTCAGTCTGCTTCCTCGATTCTTACACAGTCCAAGACCCCAAACCTAGAACTGACACCACAGTGAGTGAGTCTTCTCATCTCAATTATGTTGCAAGACAATCCCATGAGAGGTATAACTATGTAAGGGTGTTTGAAGAACCCATTTGAAAACCAATTGTATAAGTTTTGTATCTTTTTCCATATGAAGGAATTCAAGTGTAGTCATCCTACATAGGGCATTATGCTTCAGTCATAAGCCATGGGTAGCCAAATGTAAAATTCTTCAGCAAGTGTGGCATGCTTATATCATTGGTTAGAGGCATTTCTGATGTTCCCATACAACACAAGCTTTTGCCATCACTCTTGGTTGTTTAAAATAATTTGATGGTAAGATCCTGATGTTGAGGACACCACACACTACAGGACACCCCAGAACAAGTAGATATCAAGTCAGGAATGACCAGAAATCTTTCTCCATGCTAGCTGTATTTCATCATTATTTAGTCTCCTGAGGTGTGGGTGGGTGGACTAATCATCATTTTTTAGCAACTGTAAATCCACTAAACTACAGTACTGACCGGAGGGGCATGTTAGGCTCATAGGAATATAAGGTTCAAACCAGCCACTATTCTAGCATGGAGGGGAGGGGAATTCATGAGCCCTCACTCCTAACTGAGGAACTACTGACAGATAATTTCTTACAGGGGAAGGCAAAACAGTTTTACTTAAGGAGAGACTTCTTGTAGGCTGACATTACTCTAATATATGGGCAGCAAATTTAACTGAATATTTAGCAAAAATAGTAAAAATGATAAGAAATTGGGGGATCTGTGAGGAGCTGCGGGAATGTTGGAGGGTGAATATGGTCAAAATATATTCTATGAAATGCTGAAATGATTCAAAAAATATTTTATTTCTAAAAGATAACAATTATCTACAGACATGTCCACAGGACAACTGATTTGGACAATCTCCAATTACGACACTCTTCTCAGGAGATTCTAGGTTATGTCAAGTTAAATGTTAAAACAAACCATCATGATGTGTGCAATGATGATACATTAAATTGATATTATTTAAGTAAACTTGAAGACTATCTATGCATTTACTAATTCTCTAAATTAAAAAAAACATAGAAATTGTTTCACTGATTTTCTAGCCAAACACACATACTCTTTCATGTATCTTTCATTGAGACATGCTAAGTTTTGGTATTGAAACAGACATCATGTCTAAACATTCGGAAATGTGAAAAGGAAAAGAAGGAAACGGTGCCTTGGTTCCTTGTGCCTTAGTTGTGTTCTTCAACACAAAACCAATTAACATAAACTTGTTTAAAAAAGATACTGGCAAGTAAAGTTATATATAGTTTTCATGTACTAAGATATTCTGAAATGCAGAAATTTTTTGAAGATGCCTCATAATTAGGAGATTAGTTTGCTGAATGTTTTTTATGACTGACAATCACAGCTCACATGAGAGTTAGTGAGTGCAAGCATCTTCTAGCTTCTCTAAGTCAAAAATTTGGTACAGTACTGACAGCATATTAAATATTAAATGCTTTTTATTCTAGTAAGGGACATTTTCTATAAAGAAAGAATTATAGAATGCTTTTTATTTGATGGCTGGTTTTTGCATGATTTTATTGGAAACTGGCCTACTAGTCTATGACACTAAAATCTTACAGCATGCATTCATTTATTTGTTCATTACCCATTTATTCATCTCATAAGTACTCGTTGCCTTTCATATATGCACCAAGTGCTATTGTAGTCACTTGGAGAACAGTAAAAATAAACAAATGGACAAGCAAAACACAAACCCCAATAATAAATACCTCCTATCATGGTAGTTGTGAAAATAGACAAGAGAAATCCATAAAATTTAACTCTATTTATTGTATTAAGGAATGAAGTTGCATTTTTGACTCTAGGGTCAAAATTAAGTCTGTATTTGGAAGACTTTTGAAAAAGTCTACAAAGAAAAAACGAGAGGAGATTCTACACAATGGCAAAACTACAGAAGCAAAGTAACAGCAACCACTGATTTCTGAGGAGGAGAATTCTCGTTTGCTCTAGGTATGAGGAGGGCCAGTGTTTAAAAGAAAAGAGCGCATGTAGAAGTGGTAGAAAATGCAGTTCAATGGAGGACAGGTCAGATTGTGTAGCTATCTCCTTGTCATTTATTTTACTCAAAAAAAGAAAAAAGGACTCAAAAAGAAGTTTGTGAAACAGAATGGTGTGACCAATTTTCATATTTCATCTTAATAATTACAATGAACAGAAGAGTGGCAAGGCTGTAATCAGGCCGATGAAGGCAAGAGGTCATTGAGATGGTTCAATGACAATGAAAGAATGGCATACACTGGGAGCAGTGCTGGAACTGTTGAGGTGAAGTTAGATGCTAGCACACTTTAATCTACAAACGAGACTGAACAGCCTAGATATTTGCTTTGGAGTTGCTACGTATACAACCTGTAAACTGCAAGTAATCTAGAAGTCATTAGTATCACACATACATCTATAGTTAGTAATCCAGCTGGACTGGGACTGAAGGAGCATGTGATCAAACCGGACTCTTTTTTTTTATACTTTTTTATTAAAAATTTCCACCTCTTCCCATTTCCCTCCCAT
>LOEQ01001134.1:110896-136644 GCA_001685075.1 Bramus lutescens | reverse complement strand
GCCACATTCAGAGAGTCTGGTTTGATCATATGCTCCATCAGTCCCAGTCCAGATAGGTACCATTTACCAAAACTAAATCAAACCGGACTCTTAATGTGGCTGACAGTGAGGGCAGACTGAGAAGCCAAGTGATTCTACTGCATGTACTGACTTTGTGGGTGCCTAGTCTGTTTGGATGCTCACCTTCCTAGACCTCGGTGGAGGGGGGAGGATCTTGGACTTCCCACAGGGCAGGGAACCCTGACTGCTCATTGGACTGGAAATGGAGGGGGAAGGGGGGAGGGGGAGGGAGAGAGGATTGGGTGAGGGGAGAGAAACGGGAGGAGGTGGAAATTATAAGAAAAATATAAAAAAAAATAAAAAAGAAAGAAAAAACAAAAATAAACACAAAAAAGAATAAAAGTCCTACACAATAATTGTCCTCCATAAAAAGTGTTGTGACAATCCAGAAGCTAGCCACACTAGTTAGTTAGTTTGATGACCTGTAGACAGAGGATACCCCATTCACTCTGAGGATTCATATAGCTAAAATCTAGTGGCTGTCTGCTCTGCCTCTCTGATCTTTCAGCTTTCACCCCCTAATACCTGACTCGGGATTTTTAATTATTAAGACCAGTTCGATATCACAACTACAGGGGTATCCAATTATAAAGAAATCATTCAATAAATAGCTTTCAAAACAATAATAACTTTTGGCCAACAATTTGAAATAAATATAGAATTTCAAAGGTAGTATTTGTATGAAGATGATTGGTAGATTGCAAGAGAGTGTTGCATGGTTTGACCTAAGTCAAAACCATAGAAAAATATTGGAGTACTGGAGAAAAGATAGTGCAGGAGTAATGGTGGGAACCATTCTTCAATTATATACACATATTTGTGTGGTGTGTGTATGTGTGTGTTTGTGTGTAGTGAAGTGCAGAAACTGTAAATTTGAAAAGTGCCACGTTTTCTTAGGGTTTCAGCAACAGCCCGGAGACATTCAGACACACACGTAATCAAAAAAATGCAATAATACAAGGAAGCATCTGTGAGATAATTTGCATAACAGTGTTTGCATTTTTCTTAATAGTCATGACAGGTTGACATCCACAGCCTATGTTTACACTGGGGAAAGTTTTCAGTTCTGTATTACATGCTTCATTACCTCACTTCTCTTAGAATCAAAATGTCTACAGATCTATTCTATTTATTGTGAATACACATGGATAGAGGTTGGCAATGGAACATAAAATAATCTGTCACAGTTTGTGTTTATTTGTTAAAAGATTAAAACTTAATACAATCATTCACTTGCTTTTTTAAATTTATATTTGCAACTTGCAATAGAAATTTCTTAGGTTATAGTTGAAATTTATGTTTTTAAATTTATAGTTCTTAAATTATATGTGACCCGCTAAAATGTTCAAGTGGGGACTGACTGAAGGTGAATTTTGGATAAGAGATAAAATTTGACAGTGCCAAGGTAAAAGGAAGCCGAAAGAACATTTCTTACTCCATCTCAGGAAATTTTGCTTTGGCATTTGACTACATTCTAGCACATTCTTAGCTTACTTAGTTCGTCCAACTGTTTCAGCAGAGCAAAGCAAATGATTTCATTTTATTTCTCCATCAACCCAGTTATTTTTCTTTATTTTCATATGCATGGAAGTCCCATTGAATCATGCTTAATGCAGATCCTGAAGTGAGGCCTGTTATTTTTGCATTTCCAATGAAAGTCTTAGATTCTGCCATGCTATTTGTTAAAGATGCTCTCAGAGTCAAAAACAAAACAAAAGAAGGAAAAGAAAAAAAAAAACAAAAACAAAAACTCAACTACCTAATACTTGGCATTTGCACAAAAGTAAGGTAATTAATTATTTCGTGTTAGATTTTTGTTTCCTGTTTAAAAATAGAGTTAAATAAAATTATGAAGTATTTTTTAGGATATGCACATTTCTTTAAGAGATTATAAAAGCAAGCCAGGTGGTGGAGACACACACCTTCAATCCCAGCACTCAGCAGGCAGAGGCAGGCGGATCTCTGTGAATTTGAGGCCAGCCTGGTCTACAAGAGCTAGTTCGACCAGGACAGGCTCTAAAACTACAGTGAAACCCTGTCTCCAAAAAGGAAAAAAAGAGAGAGAGAGAGAGATTATATAAGCAGTACACACACATCTACAATTTGAAAGCAGCTGTAGTATGTGTTATCAGCTTTAACTGAAATTCAAGAAATAAAATACCTAATAATTCAACAATATAAAAGGACCTTCTGCTTATTTACTAGATTATTGCTTGCAGTGCAAATCTCAAATTTATACAAAGCTACACCTTAAATATGAACAACAAAGAAATGGGAAATAAATCAAACTGAACACATACATGCTGGTGCTAACACCCTGAGCACACCAAAGAAACAAAAACTCAAATAACAGTATGTGTAAAATCATGGTTCTTTGGTTGGTGCAGAACACTTTGCCATGCCTAGACTATACTACGGTTCTCAAATCTGCTTACACAGGCCAGCTTAGTTTGTCTACTCTGCTTGTGCGACCACAGTCATTTCAACAAAACACTCCAGGGCAACAATATCCAGAAAGCCAGAGTTGTCTCAAAAGACCTCCTAACAGGACTTCCTGCGTATTTGTAATTTTGTTTATGTAGATTGAAAGCACAGCATATGGAGAAGGTAGTTTGCTGCCAGAGGGATAGCTTTTATAAAGCAATAAGATGTCTATGAATTATGGAGAATATTTCACATTCAAACGTTTATGGGTTCAAAGAGGATAAGTGACATGCCACAAAGGTCTGAGGTCATGGGAATTATAACTTTTACAAGCTAGTGGTATGCACATCGTTAAATAACAGACCACATAGTAAATATTTTGTCATATGTTATTAGTTACAGAGATGTTGTCTGATAAAGTATAACATTATTAGGCACTGAGATATGGCATGGCAGGATAGTAAAGGTAGTTCATTTTATTTTAGAGAGTTTTAAGCTGAGGACTAAAACCTATTTTGCTTTTAGACACATGCACACATAAAATTTGTTTGTGCCATTAAATGATGTGGAAACCATTACATCTCACAGTAACACTTTACACCAATGGAATCTTCTCATGGTTAATATCCCAGTGCACTCATGAAAACATCTACTTCACTAATTGCCATGATTAAGAAAGTATATTTGACTTCATTGGCCAAGGGATTGACTAAGCAGAAGACTGAAAGACCTGAGCAGGAGGTGAAAGAGATGTGTAACAGCAGCCTGGTTCCTGTCTACATTGCTCCTGAACTAAGTGAATAATTCAGTAAATTTTTAATTCTAATGAACGCAACCCTATTTTTCATAATATCATACTACAAAAGGCGCATTTGTCTTAAACTGCCAATTATTTCTTATGTGAAAATAAGAAACCAGGGCAAACATGATAAGGTAATTTTTATCACATTACCAGAGACTAGATATCTGCTCTTGATGCAAGGCATACTTAAGAATATGTTTATTCATTCAAATCAGTAGACATGTAAAAGAAAAATTGCATATGCTATTTATTCCAAAATGACTTATTTTACTTAATGATTTATTTGATTTAAATGCATCAATTTATTTTCATGTACTGGATATTCAAAACATCCCCATAAAATAATGAATAAAATTACTTTGTTAATATACTTTATCATTTCTGTTTCAAAATTCTAATAAGTTACATTTTATTTACATGATTAATTTTTCCTGAGATGAGCAGTATTACTACATATTACTAATTAGTAGTCTTACTAATTATCTGTCTCATCTTAATTTTTTTATTTAAGATTTGCACCCATTATTTAAGATTTGCTTTTATTGCATCAATATGAGTTAGGTAAAAGATTACTGAAACAGTCAGAAACCAAGAGACCAGACAAACCGTCAGTCCCTGCTTTCTCTCACTACTCTCTTGTAGTGATGAGGGTCAGCCTGACTGTACTGAGAACTCTGTTATGTGTTCCAGTTTACCGTCGTAAAACTGGGGAAACCTGCAACCATCATTTTGCTCTGCCTCAGTGAGGGTGGAAGGAGCCTCTAACTTGTTTCTCCATTCCCTCAGAACTCAACTGGATGAAAGCAGGGAACTTCATACTGATTGCTTTTGTCACCATCTAAAATTGTCAATTATAATGGTTGAGTGTGCACAAATTTTTATTAGCAGGTTTAAGAAAATTGAAACTTCACATGAGATGTGGGTTCCAGAAATTCAAATTTAGAGAATTTTATTTTATAAACAACCAGTTTTATCATATTTTCCTTAGGATATGGAATCTTAGCGAAGTATGGTCTAAATGACTATCTTCCTCACCACGCATCCCTTTCACTAATATATTGTTTATTGTTATGATTTTAGAAGCCAACTTTAGTCTTCCAACTTATGAAAGAACTTTGATAGGGAGTTTTGATTTAAGAAATCAAATCTATTCAATCTCAGTAGCAAAGTATTGAGAAGGGAAAGTCTAGTCACCTTGCTCCATGTTGCATAAACAATTGAGAATTGTTAGGCATCTGCACTAAATGCAATGTTATGCTTCAAACATAAAATTTAATTCTCTTAATTAAGCAAACAAATAAACTTCTTGCACTTTCTAAGAAGGATAATATTATCTAGTTTGGTAGTCTAAGGAGAAATAAATTAAGTTCCCACTGGCAAACAGAATATCATTAAATGCATGAATATCTAGAAGTCATGTAAAGAAATCATGGTCTACTGACCAAGGAACTGTAATTCACGGTCAATAAAAATGGTTCTTAATCTGTTATAGATTCAAGTATTTGTCCTTGAGAAAATATCCTCATTATTCCACAAATTTTGTCTAGATTCCTCCAGCTTTAAAATGATGCACACAGAGATTTGAGGGATTTACAATGATTAACAATATTCCAAAAATCTAGTATATGAATCATTAAAGGTATATAATTTTATTGGAATAACAGTATCAGTATTACCAAAAATAAATATATAGTGGTCATCTGTTGAAAATTATATTTTGAAAAAGCAATTTAAGTCCTTACTTTCGCAAGACTTAGAAAAGTACACAAACTTGTTGCAAAACAATATTTTATGGTTTCCAACTTTTGAAATATTATCATTAATTACTATTTTTAAGTTACATTAGCAAATCCAAAGGAAGGGGTTCTGTACTTTTACATGCCTGCTCGATTATTGCATTTTTCTTTACTTAAATAGAACTGAATCATAATTTTAGCAATAATTACAGGTTGCCACATACTGTTACTAGAAGAACTGAGTACAAAAATAATAAGATGATTATTATTAAAGAGATCAAGACTAAATATTAAATTTCAATTTGTTCTCTGCCTAAATTTTTTTCTTCAGACTACTCATGATAATACAAAATTTGTTGATTGATAAATTATAGACTCTATTTCCTTTTTAAAACTCATGAGTTATATCACTTTTTTAAAAAATTCAGATGGAATAAATATCTTATACAAACTGTATAATGAATATAGTCATATATAATTGATATGAAATGATTGTGTACAATATTATAATTTAAAACTGTACTTAAACAAACTAAGTAATTGTTGCTCACAGCAACCAGGTAAGAAGTACATTTCTCTTTCTCCTTATAAAATCCTGGAAGTGAACAGAACACTGAACCTCCCTAGTGAAATCCATTGTAGATTAACACCTCCTTCCAAAAAGACTCAGGCAGAGATCACTTAGCAGATAAACTACCAACACTACAATCAGCATCACATTGACCAATTTTTCAATAAAAACAAAAATCATTTTATAGGAATAGTTCATATACTTGTGTCATTCAAGTCCATGCCTTTCACTTTCCCTTCACCGAGATTCTGGGAGGATTATTTAAAAGAACGTCATTATGAAAAAAGTCAAAAAACCAAAATGGACACAAATGAAGCCTACTGGTGTTCCATCAGCTTAAGGACTACAACAAAACCAGAGGAAGATGAGCTCAGACATCTCTAACAAAGTGCAGAATATAGCTGCAGAAATAGTTAGGCATGTCTGAAATATTTTCGTAAGTAGTATTGAAAAGAGAGACTTTAATATTTTAAAATAATTATGAAACCCATTTTTAAATATGAATAATACACTTGGTGCTTATCATTTACTTTCTTCTTCTTCTTCTTCTTCTTCTTCTTCTTCTTCTTCTTCTTCTTCTTTTTTTGTTTTTTGTTTTTTTGAGTCAGAGTTTTTCTGTAGTTTTGGGGCCATTCCTGGAACTAGCTCTTGTATTCGAGGCTGGCCTCTGTCTCCTGAGTGCTAAAATGGACAAGTTGTGTACCATAACTTTCTTGTTTATCTACTTTTGACATGTAATTATGAAAATAAAATAGTAAGTAGCTTTAAAGAAATCTCTTCGTGAAACTTCTTCACCTCATAAATCATCCTTTCCAGTCTATTCTTGAATAACAATTTGCAAAGCCAGTAGCCCTCCCCGCCAACAACACCCCTGAACTCAACACTCACACACATGTGAAACAGAAATAAATACCTAAAGCCCATTAGGCATTGTGACTCTAAGTTGAGAAAGCAACTCTTGTTAAACAATTACTACTGGAAATTCTTGAAAATTAATGAGTAGGCGAAGTGAATACATTTACTGGAAAGAAGAAACGAAGACACAAACGCAGGTGTGTTGCTTTAAAACATACTGTATGGCAAAAACCAGAGGAGCTCATCTGACCGTACTTTGGGATCTTTTTGTGATGTAATAGGAGTGTAGGATAGTGAAATGTCATAAAATTAGGAGGCTAAAGGAAGTTTTGTACAGTAGGAGCCATAAACAATGGGTGTGAGTAGTGAAATCATGCACAAAAACAAAGTTGTACACAAACAAATAATGATTATCACTGTTAAGACTAACCTAGAAGTCTCGAGTACTGCTCTGTTTGCTTGCTTGTTTGTTTGTTTTGGTTTTGATTTCCATGTCATTCAGAAAAAAGTAATCATTTTGTCATGTTTACTTTAGCTCACTCACAATGCCCTGAACTGCTTGATAGCATTGATAATACCATGTTGATAGACACACAGAATTCCTGTCTTTCTTAGTGACTGAAGGTCATTATTTGAAAGAAAGAGTGAAGAAAATAATCTGTACGGAATCACAGTTGTACAAAAAAGGTCTTTATAAAGATAGGCACAAAGTATGGCGACGTGGATTGAAAACAAAATGGATTCAGACGGACCCACAGTGAGGAAAATATGTATACAAGTAAAATCACACAGACTGAGTGGGTTGTATTTAAGTATTTATCAAGAGATGTTCATACAAAACAGTAACAAGAAGTGATGAAAATTACTATGAATTTGAAAGAGAACCATGAGGGGTATCTGAGAGCGTTTGGTAGAAGGAAAGAGAAAGGGAAATAATGTAATTATACTATAGTCTCAAAGAATTAAAAACAAATATTTATTCAAGGCAAAGCATGTCTCTTGACACTTCCTCCCAACTCTATACAGTCAGTAGTTTTATTTGAAAATTTTCATAATTCTTTTGTGTGCAGTTTCATATTTTGATGAAATACAAGTATCTAAAACCTTTAAATGTATTACCAAGATTCTGTACACCTATGAGCAAAGACAATCAGTGAGCTAAAGGTCATTATATAGACATAACAAGAATACTTAAATAAGCAAGCAAGCATATAGAAAAACTGTGGTATATACAGCTAGACATGAGTCAGATGTTGAGAAACAATTTCTGGAGATCATACAAAAGTAGGATTAAATAACAATGCTGGCAAATACAAAAGAGATGAGAAAAACCTAAACAACTGTATCATTTCTTTACCTGAGAGTAGTAACAAAAGTTTTGAGATTTTGAATATCTATAGGTAATGTTTTGACAAATGACACAAAGTTGAGTTTGAGTTATCATCTTGTTCTCTTTATTCAAATCATAATGCAATCCAGGGGAGGGGAAACTTGAGGGAAAGATGGCCAAGACAATCCATATCCACACACAATGAGTAAATTCATAATGGAGTAGAAACTCTTTACCAAACTGTAGTTTGGATGTATTGTATAAGACAATAATAATGAATATTAATGTTATTATTAATTAAAAGCTCTTTATAATGGAGTAAAATAAGGCTATTAAAATGAAGGCTAAATTTAAAAAGCAGAAATTCTGGAGAGATTTATTTTTAAATGTTATTTTACAAGAAACAAGAGTATCTTATTTAAGTGAGATTATTTTATTTTGCTTTGCCTTAAATTAAGAAAATCTAAAAACAGAAGAGGATTTTAGTTCTGAGGAATTTAGTTAATATCATATAGATGACCTGTCTAAAGAGGTAAAAAAGAAATGTTAGAAAAATGTGCAATCATTTATTTTAGTGAGAACATGAATCACAGAACACCCTTATCAATATAATTTATCAAATGATCACATATTCCGCAAAACAATATATTTAACAATTAGCTGACTAATACACCTTCATAATATGTTTTCAATCTTTTTCTGTATTTTCTACTCAGGTTTTGGAAAATATTTTTTTGTAAAATAAATGGAGATATAACATAGATTTTCTCTCATGTGGGTATTTTTTGTTGCTATCATTTTCAAAACCTGTTATATTTAATAGTAAGTAAAATGCAGGTATCATTATCAAACTTAGGGAAATTGCTGTCAAGATTACTTCTCCTTCTATTGTTATTATTCTGTGTTTTCTGATATAACATGTCAAATGTTTGCTTTTCAACTGCCAGTAACACACTGTGCATAGAAATGCCATCTATTGTCCTTATTCTGGTCTTTATTTCATGAATGTAATCATTATGAAAGAAAATAATAGAGAAATAGAGAACAATAATAACTGGGCTGTTATTAAAGCATTTTTCATCATAAATATTATAAAACATTAATCTACTATCATCCTTGGCTATGGGGCACCCCAAAGTTTTCAAGAAGTAAATTAGTCTCATACTCATCTACTTTGTTTACAAACACAGCTATGGGCAGGATGTGAAAGAGAAAGATGAAGTAGACACTCATTTGGAGTCATCCAACAATGGGCAGGTAGAGGATTTGAACCATTGGATGCTTTGATTTACGCATTTTTATATTCACACTATTTCAGTCTAAAACACTGGGTAACACACACAACAGGAAAGTTGTTAGTCATTGCATGTATGAAAAAGTGTATCTGTAACCTAATGTTTACATCAAGTAAGCAATAAGTTAACACTCAAGAGTCTCTTGGCACTTTTATTCTGGGTTGCCATTTTTATTTATAATTGCTTGAATAGTTTACAACAAACTATTGTGACTTTAGTAAAAATACATTAATCCCTGAGGATTGGCCGAAAGCCCAACATGAGATAAGTGTATTAAAGTGGGCCCCAAATCCAGTAAGAGTGATAAAAGAATACATGGAGAAAGTGATTTGAAGACAGACAAAGACTATAGTGAAGTTTTCACATGCCAAGGAGATTCAAAGAGAAAAACAAAAATTAGAATGGCGGGGAGCCTGGAACAGACTTTTTTTTTTATTTTTTCCCAATGAAGTAGGCCTATCGATCCCTCAGTTTGGGTCTTCCGTATTCCAGAACTATGAGAGAATAAATTTATATACTATCTCTACAAAGAAACAGTTCCAACTTGGTTGACAAAATATTGGGTTTGTAAACCAATCAAAATTGTACTTAACCACCAAAATTAGCCATCAAATTTAACTCAATTTTTCATATTCATATTTTCCTTACATGCTCTAATTTTGCTTGTAATCTCAAAATATCCATTGCAGTATTAAGTATCACTCTGTATACTTTAACAGTAGTTAATCTTAATAGCTATGTCATGTGACAATAATTTCTATCTATTTTGATTGGCTTGTGTTTCTAAGCTTTATCTGCACTCCTAAATGAATAAGGTCCTACATATTGGTCTGCATTCTGAGGTTTCCTTCTGTCTAAACAATTGGTAGAGTGTGGAGAGGTTTTCCATGTTTCTAATATGTTTATTAGTTTCAGCTGAATTTCTTACAAGAGCAACAATGGTGAAAAATCCAAAGAAAGGAACTGAGCTTGAAAGCACTTCGATTGCAAAGGGCACCTTGAGAATAGTTGTGTGCTTGTTAGCTCAAAATTAAATCCAACACAATTTGTTCACGCAGGGTGTTCGAGCCCTGCTGGTGGCTTCTCTTATACTGGGAAAAATGATCATTGGCCACATTTAACAGGGCTGGTAGAAAGCCAAGGAGAAGCTTTTCATTAACATATACCCAGTAATTACCAAAAGCACCTAGACACATCTCATTTCTACCCTGCCATTATGATCACTGGACTGGAAAATGGGATTGGGCCAAGTGGAACTGTCCCAAGCACACGCACTATATATTCCTGGAAGGCAAATCACGAGTGCTCAATAGACCAGGAGGTTCTGTGTGCTGCAGCAAGCTCACTTGGGCAGTGCTTACAGTTTCTAGTCAAAACAGTCAAGAAGCTTTTACCCCTGTGCGTTGTCATTCTGTTTTAAAACACAATCATCACATTATGAATGTGTCATTTTAATTAAAAAATATATTTTAAAAAATAATTCCATAAATGCTGAGAAATGGAAATTAACCTCTCTACTGCTATGTTTCATATGTAAGTTTGAGGAGTTAGGGCAAAAAAAAAGACTATTAGTGCAGAAAAGTCCACACTCACATCTGTGGACTGCTAAATGAAAAGAATATTCGGAGTCAATTACTGTGTGTATGAACAAAAAATGGTGTCCATAGGCTCATTATAAACTTCTGATCTCAAATAAACAAACTCTATTTGGCTATAGGAATTAATGTCCTTTTAACTATGTGCCCACTGAATGAGGAAAATAGAAACAAGATATGGTTAGCTGTCTCCTACTGCTGCTGTGCCACCTCTGGAAAACCAGGCACTTTGGAAAGGTCAGGTTTAACTAGGGTCTAGAATACTGAAGGAGAGAATAGCCTTCTGGGAAATAAAGACCGATAGGACCAGGCCTTGAAAATACTACAATCAATATACAAAACCAAACACGCATTGTGCTGCATTTCTATGGGTCTCTGCATCATACCACACTACTTAGTACCAAAAGAACATAAAGTAGTGAACAAATCAAATGATGCAAGTAGTTTATTTGGCCAGAGAAATCAGATAGACAAATTATTATATTGGTGCACATATGATACCTCTACTTTATACACATGTTTAAGTGCTTTATACAGTTGAGGCTGTAAGTCAGTTGATAGAATACATGTCACCCAGGTATGCAACCCTGAGATAAATCTCCAGCACTATTTAAAAAGGGCATTGGGCAATGGACTATACGCTCAATAAATGAAAGTAAGAAGCAGGGTGATCAGAACTTCAACGTTATCTTTGGCTTTATGGTGAATTTGAGGACAGTAGAAATGCATGAGACTGTAACACCGCCCCCAGAAAAGAAGAAAGGAAGAAAGAAGAAAGTAAGGGTGGATGGAAGGAAGGAAATAAGGGAAGAAAGATATAGAGTGGGGAGAGGGAGGTGAGAAAGGAAGGAAGGAAGGAAGGAAGGAAGGAAGGAAGGAAGGAAGGAAGGAAGGAAGGAAGGAAGGAAGGAAGGGAAGGAAGGAAAAAGAAAGAAAGAGAACAAATAAACAAAGTGAAATCGTTGTTTTATACTATAATGATGTGCACATAAACAAAAGCCTTTTTGGCAACTTCAGCTTAAAAGTTTACTGGAAAATTTTTATTATGTAAGAGTGTGATACATTTATAATTTTTTGGTAAAAGTCCAGCAGAAGGGGACAATGTTGCTTTATCGAGCATAGGTGTATATGAAGTGGAGCTGTTTCCATCAGGAGTTTGCAAGATAAAAGAAGTTGCCCTCAACACGGTCAAATAGAAAAGATTTAAGATTAGTGAGATGGGATTCAGTTTGTATAGAACCAGCTTCAATGGGGAAACGGAGTTATCTGCCCCACATTCGCAAAAAGAGTTACAGGTTATAAAGCCAGCCCAGTGTCCCAGTATAATGAAAATGTTTTTATGTACCACCTGGAGTGCCCCCATCAAAGCAGTGAGACAATAAAATATGTTTCCACTCTTCAATTGGTTATGTATCTAAAACACTATACATTGGTCTGCTATGATGATGCACACCTTTAATCCCAATGCTTGAGAGGCAGAGGCAGAGAGATAACTGTAAGCTTGAGGCCAGCTTGTCCACGCTTGCCAGAGCTACACAAAGACACCCTGAGTCCCAAAGCAAAGCAAAGCAAAACTGCATGTTGTTGTTCTGTCCTAAATAACAATTCAATAATCCTTTGACTTATTCTGAGAAAAATACATTAAAATATTGATGGTAAGTGCAAATTTATAATTGTAGACATGGTTTTAATGAGGAAAAAGAGTCCAACCCATCAAATTAACACAATAATCAATAAAGCTCTAAGTAAGGGATACTAAGAAAAATAATCAGATTTGTATCAAGATAGTCAACAGTCAGATCACTAATTTAATATTTATGTGTTTTGTGTGTGTGTATGTGTGGTTAGAGGAGAAACAGAGAGAGATTAAGTGTGTAGTGTGTGTGTATGTGGTTGGAGGAGAAACAGATAAAGTGTGTAGTGTGTGTGTGTATGTACGTGTTCATAATATGACATCAAATGTCTTTCAATATCACTGTCTATATCATTTATTAAGAAAAGATATTTGACTGACCTGGACATCACTGCTTTGGCTAAACTGTATGGTCAGAACGTGCTCAATTTGCTAAGACTGGGGATATAGACCTGTGCCACCATGCCCAGCTTTTGACAGAAATCCGACCTTGTGTCTTCATGTTTGTAAGCATGCACCTCACACACTGAGCCATCTCACAGCAGCTGCCAGAAGATGTTGTTGTAAATTTAATTTAGTAACAAAACAGAATGCAATTCCCAACCAATATATTTACATATCCCACCTAAGCAGCGCCATCATCAACAAGGGAGCACCGCCATCATCAACAAGGGAGATGCGCAGGTATCTCACTGGTTAAAGTCCTTACATTTCCTAATAAGCATTGTGTATTTCAGTTTCTCTCGTCCCCATTCAACAATGACTCCGAGTCCCATCTGCGTACAAATGATAATCAACATATCCCCAACTGGTCGATACGATTGTAAAGGCAGAAAGGAATGACTGAAAACTGAATTAGTAAAGCATAGCCCATGATACAGGAAAACCGTTCTCTGCTTAAATTGTAACGCAACAGACTTCTCATCCATCAATTAATTTGTCTTTATGACTTAGTTTAGACAGTAAACGAACAAACACGTTTTAAATAGAAAGCCAGCAGAGTCACATGGGCATCCCTTTATGAATCAAAGTTTTTACTTCACCATGTCCTGTGTGTTACTGTAACCACTGAAGCGGTACAGTGTATAGGACATAGAGAGCCACTGCACTAATCGGTCCCCACAGACCTGATGGTGCACTCTGCTGAAAAAGCAATTTTCATTTTGAACTCCAATACCCTTTAAGAGAAGAGTAGTTCTTCAAAAAATAATAATACCATGGGTGGAGAGACTTAGACCTGCTCAATTGTGCACCTGTTTCTATCCCCTCTCCCTTTGTCCTCAACTTTATATTTACAGATGAAATTGCCTTCATGTTTTGCTGAAAGCTAATACTACAAGAACAAATAGGGTTTCATCAGACATTATATAATTTTTTTTTATTCAAATACCTTTTCTTGTCAAATGAGGCATAGACCTTTTATTCCAAAGGAGAAGCACCTAACTTTTTGAATAGAAATCCATCCCATGAGAATGGACTCCAGCAACATCAATCAAGGACTGCTGTGTTTCAGAGAATCTAGCCTGCGGCTTTTGGTAGTCTCCATGGGTCCTTACTGGACCAGTCTCAGAGGACTCTGAAGAGGCTTCTGACGTTTCACGTGAGATCCATGACAGTTACCACAGAAGCACTAGTTTCGTGTCTGCTGAGAAGACTGAGGCACATGTGTACTCTCTCAGACATCTGCACATGAGCACGCTAAGGAAAAGGCTTCAGAGGTTAACCAAAGAGTAAATTGCCGACAGGATTCTTGTTGTTATTGGAATGGTCTCAGAATATGTCTTCTGGCTGAAAAATGTATACAAATAAAGAAAATACCTTCAAACTACGCTGCAGCTAACATTAACCTGAGAAGGAATTAGAATATTTTTAAAAATGCAAAAACAAAATAGTCATGGATATTATTTGCATAGCATTGTTAATTTTGATATATTTCTGTACAGCAGAAAGTAAAAATCAGCCACATTAGCTTATTGTCTTCTACACATCATTTAACTGAAGTTCAGGGTTTGGACTCTGGACTTATCAGATAAACAAACACCTAAACATTCACTGTAAATGATTAAATGCTAGTCAGAGTTATTTTAAATAACAGCTGTGCACACAGAGTATGAAAAATACACACCACCAAATTCAGTTTTCTCTTGCTGAACAAGCCTTAATCAAATGGGAAAAGCTAAATTGAAGAGCTGAATTTTGAACATGCATTTCAATAAACCATAATGTTTGCGAAATCAGTACAAGGGGAAAAGGGATATCAACTGAAGGAAATAATTCCCCCTGAAAATTACCCATTTACTATTTTCCATGTACAAATTTGTGGACTATTACTGAAGAATGATACCCAATAACAGAGGCATACTCAGAGGTAATAAGATCTGGAATTTACATACAACTTAAAAACAAAAACAAAACCTCAGTGACTCATATTTGAATAAAGTTAGGTGGCCAATTTACTTCAGATGATTTTTGTTTATAACTTTCAGATCACTACTTTAATGGAGAAAAATCACCTTTGATGATTTACTTGAATAAAATAATTCTTCCTCCACCAGAAACCATGTAATATTGTCATTTCTTTGAGAATAAGAGCTCAAATATTATCATTTCAAAAACAAGAGCTTAGCTTGTGTAACTTAAAAATGTTAGATCTAGCATTAAAGGTGACCACATAGACCACTGGCAATTTATCACCACTGTATGTAATTGTTAGATAATTGGTATTTAGGTATGACCACAATGCAAGAAGGTTGCCACAGCTCTAATGACTCTATGGATATCAGCACAGTCTGTGTCTACTATACTAGGTGTATCACCAGAGCCCTGTGTCTACTATAGAAAGAATCTTCCTAACAGTGGGACTTGGCATCACTCCCATAGCCACAACAAAAATGAAGCTTCTATCTCATATGCTCCAGAAGGTGGGGATTGCATGCATTATCACAAAAGCAGAGATGACTTGTATAGGCTACACAGAAGAAATACTATGACTATATTGCTGTAATAAAATCCTGCTATTTTAGCATGAACTACTGAGAACCATTCTAGAGAACCTATCTTCTGTCCTAAATTATAAGCTAATGGAATTATTTGATTTATTTCATTGATATTGATCTTTTCTTTTTGAGCACTTCACGTGAAAGTAAACATCCATACAATAAATAGTCTGTTACCAATTTTGTATTTTTTTACAAAATAAATGAAGTATAGACAAAAAGAAAAAATATGTGTGAGTTTACAATCTTCTATGATTTTTAATATACATAGCGATGATTGAGAAATCAGCATCAACACTCAAGCGCCAGCAGAACAGGGAGGCCCCTATACCATATCAGTGCATGGCTTCTACTGTCCCAAAAGAACACTGGCCTTTTCAATTTGGAGGGAGTGAGGTTGAAGGATAGGTGTTAGGTTTGGGTTTCAATATTTGTCTTTAGTTGGGTCTCATCAGAAGGCTCTACTTAACCAGAAATTCCTATGAAGCTCAAGTCTTAGACTCATTATCTTAGTCAAGCCTACCAACTGCTTGTATTACACCCTCACTGCCACACACTGGCTTTTTCGATATTGCTGTATGATGGAAATCACACTTACTCCTGAACTACATTGTTACTGTACCCACAACTTTAGAAAACTAGGTACCAGTGGGAGGCCAGACAGAAACAATGAGCTGTTGGATATGCCTTGTGACAATTGGTTCTGCTCAAAACTAAAGCAGCATAATCTAGCTTTTAGATGTAATAATGAATATTTGCACTTACTCATATGTAAGGAAAGAAAACTGAGTTGTATGACCTATATTTACCAATGGTATGTGGAGTGAATATATGATGAACTGATGTAATGACTCCTCTAAAACTCAGAACCTAGAATTCCTGCCCTTAAAAACTAATGCCCACTCAGTTATATATGCTCAATTTAATTCAATGCTATCATATCTGGATATATCTATGGCAATAATCCTCATAAACATAATCCCACAAAATGCAAGTTCTCATTGACTCTTTGTTTGCTTAGCAGATATCAGTTACCTTTGTAATATTTACAATAGCCAAAGAAGGCTAGTTGTTTTTCCTCAAAATATTGCAAAGAAAACTCATCTTAGTATTATTTTTCCTGACATAAAAATAAGGGTCACAGCATATCTGAGTCCATTATAAGGACTGAAATTAATGAATTCAGGATTTCCATATTATTTATATTAGATTTTATTTGATTATAATAGCTTAGCATTTCAAGATTTTTTAATTGATTCAAACTTAGTGCTCGCCAATAATTTTGGTATGCAACTGTTTACATGCCAGAGTTTAATTTCAGAACTGAATTTACTGTCTATGTATTAGTGTCTTCAAAACCTAGCTAAACATTCAGCAAAAGCTATTTTTATTATGTATAATCAATTAGTTTATATCATTTATCAGAAGTTTGCATATTTGCTTTCTTTCCTTTTATTCTTGGTTTTTGAGACAGGGTTCCACAATGGATCTAGGACAGGTCTCAAATTTACCATACTCCTGCCTCTGCATCTCAAGTGTTAAAACAATTACAGAAAAAAGCTTACATGTTTGCTATGATCCAATTTTCTAAGAAAATGATACACAAGAAATTTGAATGTGTTTTACTTTGGACTGAGGTTGTATTTGCTGTATGAAAATTGATATCAATTATTTAGTGGCCATCCCATCTGTGTCCTTTCCCAAGATGCTTGATACATCTTTCTGAGAATTATTCTGTCTTCTCAGAATTTCAATAGCAATTTTACTCTTCTACTACAATTACAGTTACCTTTATTGTAATTAGTTGAATATTTATTTATTTTGCAATTATATTACAAAATCATTGAATAAACAATGCTTACTATAAAAAAACTGTGTTCTATTTGATATATAAGAGAAAATCAGTATAGGTTTTGTATACAAGTAGACGAATTCAGTATCATTTTTCTGTATTCAAACAGCAGTAGCCCTTATATATTATTTCAGTCAGTAGAGTTGGTAAAATAAATTATTATTTTATTTAAATAAATAAGAAGAACATAAAGCAATATAATTCAGATCAGATAAGTTTCTGCATTCTTAAAATGCAGAAAATAATAGAAACCATCAAGCTTGTATGCTTTTTCTGTATGTGTAATAGAAGACGATGTGTGTTTTAAACAGTATATGATAAAATATTATATACAATTCAGGAAATGCCTTCAAAGTTAAGTGGGAGAAGGTTTATATAAAAGAATTCTTGAAACAAATTTTAATGAGAAAACTTATGACTTGGTGCAGGACAATTCTATGTTCTGTCAATTATATTTTGAATGAACGCTGATTGGCTTGTGGCCAGGCAGGAAATATAGGCAGGAAAACCAGACAGGCAGTAGAGGTGGGGCAATGAGAACAGGAATGTTCTGGGAAGAAGGAAGCTCTTTCCACAGTCCTGCCCAGACCACGGAAGAAGCAGGATGTGATCTGCCCTGCTAAAAAAGATACTGAGCCATGTGGCTAACATAGATAAGAATAATGGGTTGATATAAGTTATAAGAGTTAGCAAGAAGCCTGAGCTAATGAGCCAATCAGTTTATATCTAATGTAGACTTCTCTGTGTGATTTTCTTTCGGACTTACCGGCTGTGGGAACTGGGCAGGACAGAAATCCCAACAAGCAGGCCCTCATGTTATCAGGTTAAATATTAGAAGGATGTAAATTTTTGCAATGTTTATAAAACATGCTGATATATTCATCTATAAACAAATACATGACTATACATACATTTGGGGAATATAATGAACCTAATATTAAAATATATAAACATCTATGTCATTTAATTGTTTCAAAATATAAAGAAATGTTAAAATAAATAACTTATAAAAGATTATCTTTGCACCAACTGTCTCAAATCTGGTTGTTTTTTTCTTTTTTCTCTATTTGTCCACCATGGCTGACAAGAGCTTAAAAAACACAATGATCATTCAAAGGAAATATTGGAAAGTAGCAGCATTTTAGAGTTTTTGAGAGCCACCTATAGCCACAACTACTTGGAAGAAGTGTCAGAATGATGGCCTATTTGGGCCAAGAGTTCTAGACTAGCCTGGGAAACACAGCTAGATTGCTTGAAAACTCTTTTTAAAAAATAAAGAATTTGAAATTGAGGAAAATTATCACTTAAGCCATCTGTCCCCCAATAGAAAGTATTAATATAAACAGAATGGAATCAAAACAAATAATAACTAACTTCAAAACTTTATACTGTGAGTTGCTTATATAAATATATTCCCTATTAAAGAGACAAAGCTGTCAAGACTTTTGAAAATAGATGATGATCAAATGCAAAAAAAAAATAGATAAGGTAATTAAATACCCATGTAGGAATGAAACTTGAAAACAGCTTCTCCATAGAAACCAACAAAGGAAAGCAATAGTGAGAAAAGAAGATCTGGGACAGTGCGCGTGTATCATTGTAGAAGACATTTGGAAAACCCCTTTCTAAGGGAAAAAGACACTCTGTCAATCATATTTACACCTGAATCAACCCGAGCCCAAAGTTGGCCTGTCATCAGGTAAGTAGCATACTGCTTAGAAGGAAATCACTGACAACATGGAGTTGTTTCATCTCCTTTGATTACAATCTGATTGTGTGTGTGTGTGTTTGTAACACTTTACTCCTAATTTTTGTTTTTACTATTTGCTTAATTTAATTTGTTAAAAAAGCTATGTCATAAGCCATCTGATGACTTTGTAAATGCAAAGGGCCAATGTTGTGGAACAGACAATCTAATGACAAAGTGTTTAGTGTTCCCTAAAGCAGGAGACAGATGAAGAGAAACGGTGAACCGGCAACCCTAGCATAATTAAGACAAGCCTGAGTGCTTGCCATGGTGCCATTACATTAATCACACATCAGTGGCACCTGGATAAAATTTATGAGATATGTAAAAGGGGCCTTTTTTTACTGACCTTGATAAGGCAGAGTTATTTATCACGTGAGAGAATAGTCGGCAAGCCAGGGGAATAAGGTATATTAGAAATTAGTTGACGGACAGATTTAAGGGCAGTGGGCTGCAATACACATATAAAAGATCAACAGAAGAATTTCCAGTACTATGAACCTAAGACATTATTGATAAGTATTCATAAAAGCATGCATCATGTTAATAAGCAATATATATATAAAGAATAAGAGCAAATGTTAAGCATCAAACTGATACCAAGACATTTACGTAATAATTTTAATATGTTCATTGAGCTCATACAATGGGGCTTTATAACCAATGTAGATACCAAACCATCTGAACTCCAAAGACGTAAGCAGCCCATATTGTCTGACTTCCTGGATAGCACTGCATCATTTCAGTCATCAACATGTTCCCAGGGCCTAGTGCAGAGCCTGCAATGTGTTGATCCCCATACATCAGTGCACTCTTTCTTTAAAGACTGGATGCTTCCTTTCAACCATGCCCAAGCTCGGATCACAGACAGCCTCCTAGCCATTGAAGAGTACATAGTTCTCGATGATCAACCCATCAGAAAGACTTAACACTATATTCGTTCACAACAATTCATTTGCATTTTGCTCTCCCTCCCTAGACTTGGCCTGCTGTTGTCTCCACTGTTCACCTTTACATGTGATATAGATGGTACCTGGAACAGAACATGGTGTCTTAATGACTCTTTTTTTTGCTGTGAAGGACAGTCATAACCAAGGCATTTTACTTTGTAGGAATACAGGTATCTAGTATACTGCATTATCAGCACTTCTATTTCTTTTAATTCTGACAAAGGTCAATATTCATAAAGGACTTTATTAAATTAAAATTACAGCATCACATTCCTGATCAATCATTGAATAATATTTTAATATACATCATAATTATGTATTTTAGTATCCTAATAATACCTTAGTCCCTTTTGGTAGTTGCCACCATTGTCATTAAGAAATACTGATATTTCAGGGACTTGAACAATTCTGTGTCTCAAAAAATTTAACTAATAATATGTAGATGAACAAACAGCCGTGCATTTATAACGGTGCTGTTGCTATAATTGCATGCGAAAAAAACAGTAGAAAATAATGGTAGCTACTATCTTTATAAATAGCCATAATGTAAGAGACATTTTATTTTTTTTTGTTCACAAAGTAGTCAGTGCATGATCCTTTCTTTGAATTTTGAGCAATGAACAATTTGAAGATTTCCTCTTAACGTTATCCAAGATAATTCAGTGTAGGCTTCTGCTGAAATGGATGTGACACTGTTGTTATACAGTGGAAGCCTTCTGGTCTGCTCTGTGAGAAGGAGCAGGAATCCAGCCATAGATGTCACAAAGAGAAATCCTGGGTCAGGGGAAACAGAGCAGATTTTGGGCATGCCACCTTGCAAACACCCTTGCAAAATAAAATAAATTTAAATTCTATTTCTTTACCAATAAGTTTATGAATTTCCTTCCTTGCAAACATACATGATCCAAAATCAAGTCATGAACACAAAAAGTAGTTCTTTCCATTTTGGCTTAAAATCATTCGATTAAGGTCTGTTTAGCAGCCATACTTCAAAACAAAAACGTAGGCTATATAATTTCAGTTTTTCTTTTTAAAAAATCCAAATTTATAAAACGAACATATCACTATCTGAGAGAAAGTGTTGTCTCACTTATATTTCAAGCATAAATTGATATTTCAAATTCTTGAGTAGCATTCATATTCACATAAATAATTAATTAGTGATAATATTTTGTTATCTCTACTTAGGATCAACTTCACAGGTAAGTTTTACAATAAAACTTCAGGAATCACCAAAGTTTCAAATGGTTTCCTCTATGTATATACTGCATTTGGTAAATGATATAACTTTTTGAGGAAAACTATTTAAAATAAAAGATAACAGAATAATTACATGATGTTCCTTCAGTGTTTTTTGTACAAAACTGATGCAACAACACAACTTATCCTGATCTTTGAATATTTTATAAACAATCATAAATATGATGGCAGAGAATTGGAGAACTAATTAAATTCTTCAACAGTCAGCCTAATCTATTTTGTTTGTTTAGAATCTCTGCAAATAGTTGCAAAAAATATAAAATATCAGATTCTGACTGAGAAGATGGGTCAGTCAGAAAAATGCTCACTGTACAAGCCTAAAGACCTGAATTTAAACTGCAGAACCCCCCTAAAGCCAGGTCTAGAAAATCATGTTTATACTCTCAGTGTTTCTAAGGAATATGGACAGCAGAGAAAGGAAAATATTAGGAAGAGTGTGGGTCAGCTAGCTTGCCAAACCTAGACTTAAAAAGCAAAGATACCCTGAGTTAAACAAGGTAGACAATAACTTACGGATCAACACCTGAGATTGTCCACAGACCTCTACAGAAAACAGCTGTACAACATCACACCAACTCAGGCATACAAGCAAGCACACAATAAACATACATATATTTTACACATTTCATGCAGAAAAAATTAATAAGCTGGACTCAATATTTGTAGTATAGATTCCTAAGTACCATTAGCAAAGTGTCAAATTTTCATTATGATTCAAAGGCAAATCCTATGATATTCACATTATAATTCTGTTCCTATTCACACTCTAAATTTTCTCAACTTTGTCTTCAGATTAATGTCATAACTTTTGTTACTCTACTCAAACAACAAGTTGGAGGGTCACACTCTTCTAAAGCAATGCCCATGCTTGAGGTTTCCTTCACCCAAAGTTGTGGAACTTAATCATCTTTATTGCTTGTATTGCAATGCGTTTTTCCCTTTAAAACTGAACTGGAAACTTGTGAATGTATAGATCATTAGCTTCTGCGAGAGTACTTAAATTAAGGACAATATTTTATTCTAAAAAAGTTACGAAAAGTCCTTGCATAAATCAACTGAAGTGCTTAATTGTCAAGGAGAAATATGATTACATTCTCAAGTTTTAGAAATGATATTTTTTCTCTTTAGAGCACTCATCCATTTCAAACAAGGATCAAAAACATTTAGAACAATTTTGATCTCTCCAACTGAATTACAATATGAAAAAGTTTCCAGAAAAAAAAAACCTCTTGAAGCTCTGTCCCAGAAGACAGAATATAAATTGTTTGAAAAATAAAATGAGATTCTAACCACAAGTAATGCCAACAAAGGCTGAGTAAACAATGAAAAGAGATCTCATTTTCCATTCAAACCACCAAAAAATTCCCATTTTCTTTTTCAGAGGTAGTACTTGTTAGATAGACAGGCATTTTTCCTAGATCATATCCATTATGTTTTTTTTTCCTTTAGTGACAACATACTTTTAAAGCAAAACATAAAAATCAATTCCCTCATTTGTTTTTTAATGCCTTGGGTCAGGGTATCTGGTTGCCTTTTTAAATGGTTAATTCACAATAAATATCTAAAGAAAAAAAAAACAAAATCTAATGCATGGTCCATGGTTAATAAAGAATCAAATAGTTCATAAATAGTTTTCCCAAAGCCATATATGCAAAATCAATGCTTATAAATTTTATAAAACATTATCACAAATTTTAACAAAGATGGTTGCTCTTAAGTATGCCATACAACACACACACACATGCGCACATATACTTTTACTTTCATCAGAAAAACTAAGAAGTTTTAATCAGCTAAACTTATTCATTTTGAAGAAAAGTGTAGAACCCTGGGATTATTTGATGGTAAAATCCACAGTGGCAAAGGGAGTGGAACTCGGTGTGAAAACCCGATAAAAAGAACTAGAGACTTCATTCCAGTCAGGCTCCGAGAGCAGAAGCAGCTCTGGGATGTCCTGATCAGAGCGCTGAGATCTGTGTCAGAAACAGGGACATCGACTGCACATGGCATCTTGGGATTCGAAGAACCAGAAGGACATCTGTGGAGTCTGTACCCGTGATGTTGTGCCTACTATACTTTTCACTTAGGACACAGACCATAAAACTGAGGTGAAAATGTTGGGAAAAATAAAAACAAAGTGACAACCCTCTAGGAACCATGACTAAAGTATTTTTCCCATCTCCCCAAAGTAGCATACATACGCTTCTATTTATTATAATGTAAAGCATATTACAATTTTTAAAAGCTATCTTATAAGGTCTTCAATGTCAAATTCCTGTCTCCCAACCCCAGTTAATTCTTTTAAAAATTTAAATGATTTTATTCTTTATGAATACATGGGGGGGCAGTGTGCACATTAATTCAGATGCTCATGGAGGCAAGAGTCATGCACCATCCAGGCTGGCGTTAGAGCTGACGGTGAGTCACCAGATGTGGATGTTAGGAACTGAACTTTTTTTGCTTTGTAAAAGCAGTCTATGCTTAGAATTATTGAGCCATTTTGCCATCTGTTCTAATGAACTGACCATCTTTGTTAATATAATTAAATTTATTTTCTTATTTAATTTAACTGGGGGGTCTTTGGTCATCTGTTTCCTTTTAGAGCTAGAGTACTATACCCAGGCCACAAGCACCTCAGTTTCCCAGGTGCCAGGGTCATAACAAGTGTACCAACTCCAAAATAATTAATTTTGTACAGAAACCTTGATGAATTTGTGTCTCTCTCGTTCCACAAATTTTACAGCATTATATGAATTCCTGGAATGCAAACCTGAAGGCAGAGATATGAAGGAATTGGCATAATTGAAAGGGTGGGAAAAGATAAAAAGTTTTCTGTAAAGAATGAAATCTTATCAGACTAAACCATTTCCATCTAAAACACCATAATAAGGTAACGTAGGTGTCCAGGAAGATGAATTCATGGATGTCACTGTTCCCCTGCGCACATATATAACATTCGTTTGTCACAAAGCTATAGCTCCTTACGTGCCCGTCACTGGAGTCATTACAGGGTTTTTTTTTTTTCACTCCTGGAACTCTGTTCTCTTTGCTCCAAAGTAAGCATGCAAATATCTAGAGTTTTTGTTTTCAGAAATGTCTACCTTTACCACCCACCCTGAAGTCTCAATGATGTCTTAAAAGGTTCATTACAAACCCTGGAGCTTAAATTATCATATTGTTTTTCGTCATTTACCAAAGGTTATTTCTAGCATTTAAAATTCTGTCTGTATGTATGACATAATAAAATTTTAGCTCTGTTTATCTTTCAGAAACACTAACAAAGTCCATTAGGTCAATTCCTGTTTCAGCATGCTGGAAAAAGCTGCATTATAATCAGGTGTCTAATGCAGATCAGACCCAAAACAAATCACTAAGCACAAATTATATTTATGACAATAAAAGCAAATAATTATCGAGAAAAAGAAAAATCATATATAAATATATATATTTTACATCCTGTGTACCTAAAAATAAAAGTATTTTTAAAATCATTTGATGTCCTGCTCTGTGATTCAAAGAGCAACTTGCTGATCTTGAAGTTAAATTGGATAGAATGCCAAAACACTCAAGTTATCACAAAGTACTCTGGTGGTCACTAAATAACAATGAAGGCGACAATTCTTTCATCTGGCTCTTGTCACAGAGCCTAATGTTTCCCACAGGGAAAAAAATAGCCTGGTATCACCATTCAGATAATTATTTTAATTCCCTCATTTTATGTGTTAAGGAAATAAAATCCAGCTAATTCAAGTGACTGCAAAGTTGGTTACAAAGTGACTTGTCAAAGAATCATGGAGAAAAAAAAGCTAGCCTCCCAGTTGTTAATAATGATCAGGCCACTTTAGCTTCTGAACATGGCAAGGCAATTTCCATTTCCAGTGTTTCTCTCTTATCACAATACCTAGGGAGCCACGATTTAAATGGGAAAATGTTCTCTTCAGACAGGGGACTACACTTGAATCTGTTCATCTCATTAACTTAAAAAAAATTTCAAAATAAATAACAGCACATTGTGCATCTGCTACTGTGAGGGGCGAAAGCAAGATCTTTTCTGTAGCACTCCAGTGGAGCCGTCCTAACTTGGACAACTTCCCTAATCATTAGAGTCACTTGAGAGCTGCTGGCTTTGTCCCAGACTGACTGAATCATGATCTCCAGGGAAAGTTCCTGGGAATTTGTGTTTTTAAGTGGCTCCCCCAGGTGACTTTGGCAATCAGCCAACCTTAAGAAACTCTTACAATGGCAGTGGTGGCGAAAGGACATCCGTTTATATGTTTAGTATGTTTGGAAGCAAACTGCCTCTATTGGAGAACTGACCCAAGCCTGTTACTTTCCTTTACAAACAAGAAAGATAGGTTTAACAAGTGGCTACCCAAACTGTCAGATACCACCTATATTTCTGGGTCCGAGACAGACTAGAAATCCACCAAGAGAAACTGGGCATTCATTCTCGGCCTATTTCCATGGCAGGCACAAAACAATCCTAATCTTTCTGATCTTTCCATTGAAGAATAAAGCGATCTCAGAGCATTAACTGTTGACAGCAATGCCGTCCACGGATTTCATGGATTAACTAAACCACAAACAACCTAGAACATGCCCACAGAACAATTCTTTGTTTGTGTAGCACAGGCGGCAAAAA
>LOEQ01001134.1:82662-101895 GCA_001685075.1 Bramus lutescens | reverse complement strand
AATGAATGAATGAATGAATGAATGAATGAATGAATGAATGAATGAACGAACAAACAAACAAACAAATAAATATATAAAAAAAGAAGTTGATAGTCCTGTATATGTCCTAAGCTGCGATAGCAAAATCCTATCATGTATTTCTTGCTGGGTTTGGTTATAGGAAATGGAAAGATCTGCTTTAAAATGGATTTCAATACATTGTTTAAGGAAATTAGGGCCATTTGTGCAAGCGTAATAAAAAAATAGTTTAAATGAATGGTTCCATCTCCAGTGTCAAAAAGTTATACTATGGAACAGTACATCACTGTGCATATAGTTACTAGTTTTACATGGAACTCACTTATACACACACACACACACACACACACACACACACCACAGACCTGGTTACTAAGCCGGTGTCTGAAAGGTCATGAAATTGACAATACATATTTATTACTTTTTCTTGAGATATACAAGTCTAAATATTTAAAGCTGTGCTGTAATTATACATTATGTTTCTATTACAAAAGAGGAAATGCAGTCAAATGACTAACCCATAAAATAACCCTGGCTATCAAATAGAACCATGCTTTTGAAAAAAATACACTTTTTATTATAAAAACATTGAAATAACTTATACTTCATAAAGTGTAACTGTTTATAACAATGTATTGTGTCTCCTCAGCCTCTTCAGCTCCTGAAATGAATCTAACTGAAAGATTTTTTTACATAGCTCAAGTTTCAGTGGTTTCCTAAGTAGCCTTTGACCACGGGAAGTTACAAATGTAATGTTCATTCTCTGGAAATTGGCCTGGGAGTTTTGAATTTTCAGCTATTAATGGACTATTTCTACCCAGTAAGATGCTCTGTCACTCCTAAGCTGTAGCAGTGAGCTACACTTCTCAGAAATCCACTTGGTACCAGGGTAAAGCTTTCTCCACTGTGAACTGAGCCGCTAACCTTTCTGTGTGTTCAGGTACGTATGTATATCCATCCTCAAATTAACATTTCCAGTATTCAATGGATTTGTCAGATGTTATATGAAGAGACTCAACATCTTTGAATATTCCACTGCCACCTGCAGCCAGATTTAATACTGACTGTAAAATTAACTTTGGGTTGCTCATGATATAACCATGATGATATAACCATGATATAACTCATGATGATATAATGAAGTGCACCTTAATCTCCCAAGTAAAACTAGTTTATGTAAAATTGAATGGTCTAAAAATTATAAGCATAAAATAGTTTGAGCATAGGAAAGCATTTCTATTTAATTACAAACACAAAGTAGTAAGAAAATTCTGTTGTTGCTTTCAATGGCCTTAGCAATGGCAGGATTCTGAATTGCGGGTTTATGAACATAAAAAGGATTGGTGAAAAGGTTTTTAACATATAAGTCATGGTGATCCTTTCTGTGTTCAACATCAATGCAGATTATATGTTCACTTAAATTTTGTATTTAATAAAAGAGATGAATAGACCAAGTAATATATACCTGAAATCAAACAGGAGTAGATCACTTTCTAGTTTATTTTAATGTAATGTAGAGACTGACATTGATCAATAAAATGCACACAGTCCCCCAAACTCTTTATTGTAAGTAGAGAAATGTGTCCCGGCTACAAAATGAAACCATAAATGAATAGAGAAGAGAGGGAAAAAAACAAAAAGCTATGAACAAGAAGTAGAAAAACATCTTGTGACTGTGACAACAGACAGTAACCAAAAGAACCTTTGTTATATGAAAAAGTTGTGTTAACTCCTAGATATCAAGTCATAATTATTTCAAAGATGACTTCAAGATTCACAATTTATCCAAATCAGATTTTATAGTGATAACTCAATTACTTCACTTTTTAACAACAGTCTCAACAATAGAAAAGTTCTGAATCACTTTCAAAAAACTTATGTAAACTTTTGAAAACAAATTTACATTAAATATATATTAAATACTTATATTTTAAGCTGAGACTTACTAAATTAACTAAGAAAATGTAACATATGTATATAATGATTACTTATAAAAATGATAAGATTTTTAAGTGAAATGCACATGTATATAAGCATATAAACTGAAGCTTCTGGTCCAAATATTTAAAAAAATTTCCCTAATAATCCTATATAAAATAAGAACCAACAGCATTCCTAACCCAGAAAGTTAATTTCCTTCAAAAAAAGAAGCAAACTAACCAAGCAGTGTAGGGATGACAGTTACAGCCTCTCTGGTTATGGCATTACAGAAATAGAACTAACTAAATTTTAAAAATCTGTATTTCCAATGGAATCATGAGTATTCATTTTTATTTAATTGCAAATATGTAATGATGAAGATAATCTGAGTTTTTTTTGTCCATATAAATCCAGTAGGAAAGCTGAGT
The DNA here is from genome assembly GCA_001685075.1 of Bramus lutescens. Classification (NCBI taxonomy): domain Eukaryota; kingdom Metazoa; phylum Chordata; class Mammalia; order Rodentia; family Cricetidae; genus Bramus; species Bramus lutescens. Next base: position 99,529 of record LOEQ01001134.1, on the reverse strand, counting down.
ATCAGGTGTGATGTGCAACGCATGCTGTGAATCGATAGACTTTGTTAAAATTATTTTTTGAAAGAGAGAGAACCACATGTATACTAAAATGAAGAACCCATGTCTCAGCTCCTATTGTATGAATCTAACATAAACTAAAAGAATATTTTTGAAATATATAACAATTTTCTTTGTTTATCCACCCCAGTTCCTTTAATACGGTTCATTATCTTAAATGACAAAATTAGAGTAATATCACTCAAATGACGTATACAAATTCCCTTTGTATCTAGCAATTATGACAGTTTATGTCAATTACTCTAGCAAGTGTTGCATGGCTTTGAAATTTGTCAGAGTTACCTCTTTTCAGAACTGCCTGAATTCAATCACAACTAAACTCAGAATATTAAGAATATTTTATATTATTTTCAAATTTAAAAATAATTAATACTTCCTAGATTTTTAAATAACCATTGTAAAGTTACTAAAATAATTGAGATATGACACCTGGAGATGGCATGCTACAGTCAGGTTTAAAGCCCCACGTATACAACGTGCAATTCTCTACATCTATAAACTGCTTCTAGACTCATGTCTGGAGAGCAAAGGACTATAGGAGACTGCAGAGTGTCAAATTTTGGATGCATGAACCTCATTTAGGTTCACTTCCATTTGAGTTCAAGGCAGAGCTGGGCATGAAGCCTTTGCCATGTTACCTCCTGATCTGGGTCATACGTGGCAATATTAGCTGCATGCTTCTATGATGAGGCCACACAGGGAGAACCAGCTGGCCAAAGCTAATGCACCATCTGGACTAAAAAAATATTGCCAATTCCATTGGCAGAGAAGAAAGTGGGAGTTTGTAATCGAGCTATAAATCACATACAGGCTTTGCAAGTTGTCAATTAAAACTCTGATATATTGATGCCTTCAATGCATGGGTTACTTTCTGTTTTTTAAATATTACTGTTTACATAATAAAACCCCATGCAGATCAGTCTTTACCTATTAAAACATTACCCAAAGCACCCATAAGAGGAAACTAGAACATTAAGAAATTGACTTAAAAAAATCACCAAACCAAAATAACTTTTTGAAGAGATAATATATTAGCTGATTGCACAGAAGGAGTGAAATCCCTCCTTTAAAACCTGAAACCCAAAATGAGAGAATTTTCACTTACTATATTAGCTACATCAATCACTTTGTTCTAAATAAAAAGTTACATATATGTACAAAAACACACACTACAAATAAATTCTTACTTGCTCTTTTACATATATATTCATGCATTCATACATATTACATGCAGAGAGAGAGAGAGAGAGAGAGAGAGAGTCTCTCTCTCTCTCTCTTTACTATCCACTCCAACAATATGGCCTAGTTGAAAGAATGTTAAGATTTGGAGTCAAGCAAGCCCAAGTGCAAAACCCCTTCTGTTTCTTTGTATACCTAGGTGACTGTATAAGGATTTAGTCAACTTGAATCTGATTGATACTGCAATGGTCGCATGGTAACAATAACACAAAGGAACACAAAGGATTTTTGGAAGATTCACAGTACATGTTAAAATTATGGTGATATAGACAAGACATCTTTGTATATTTGTTTATTTAAATGACATGCGTGTAAATTTTAATCAAATACATATATTTTAGCCTGAAATTTGAGAACATAAATTTAAAAACTGACCAGCAGAAACACAGTTTTGCAAGTCATTCATCAAATCAGATTTCAGCTGTTTGATTCTTAACACTTCATTTTTTGATTTTTATTGAGCTCTACATTTTTCTCTGCTCCACTCCTTGACTCTTTCCTCCCCTTCAACCCTCCCCCAAGGTCCCCATGCTCCCCATTTACTCAGGAGATCTTGTCTTTTTCTACTTCCCATGTAGATTAGATCCACGTAACTCTCCCTTAGTGAATACTTTATTTTAAAAAAAATATTTATTTTATTTTTGAGATAATAATAAAATTACAACATTTCCCCTTCCCTTTTCCCTCTACATAACATTACTTTCTCTTGTTCACTTTATTGCCTCTTTTTCACTGTTATTACATGTGTATATGTAGAGACATAAATATTCCTAAAATAACCTATTCATCTGTACAATCTTATTTCATATGTATGTGTTCATGGCTGATCTTTCGGCATTGCAGAGCTCATGGTGTGCTCTTCTCTGGGAAAGACCATTTATCCTGCTTTGTTCTCAGTATTCTTTGGTTTCCTACATTTCTTTGTGTACAGTTGAGCCTTCAAGTTCTCCTTAACTCATCCTATCCACTTAACATGTTATTGTTGTTACCTTTCCTCAGCTCATGTTTAGACAGTTATGTTTATGGTAGTGGATTATGACATTGTTAGGAGACACTGTCTTACAGAAAACTCTGTGACTCTCTGGCTCTAACAATCTTGCCACTGCCCTTTTCCGCAATGGTCCCCTTCTCTGCATTTTTATAGGTTGTGGTTTTCTGCACTTATCTCTGTCTGTTGCTAAAGGAAGCTTCCTTGATGAGATGTAAGGACTATACTCATTTGTGGGTCTAAGGACAAATATTTGAGTGTAGTTAGAGATTATGCTGGTTTAGTAACATGGAAGTTGTGAGTTCTCCTCCAATATATATGACCTCACTAGCCCTGGGTAATTGACTAGATTTCTAGCACCAGCCATGATCACTTTATTGTTTTGTCGGTCTTCAGCTCAATTACAGAGATGTTAGTTATAGTCACAGTATGCTTTGATGTTTTTGAGGTTATCTCAATTAGATATGCCCAGTACTGACTAAGTTATGCTGCTAGGGCTATAGGAATTTGTTAGAAAGCCACAGACAAGATAACTGAATTTACAGACAGTAGTCTGAGTCCTCAATACAGGAAGCAACTCTGCAGTGGGTACTTTATAACTGGTCTCTCAGATGTAATTTGTAATAAGATATTCCCTATTGAGTGAAATATTGTATTTAATATTAGGAAATTCAGCATTCAAAGACCTGATCAGAACTGAGACAATAGAAATGTCCAGATAGACATTGTACAGGTCATAAAGCTTTCTACCTATTCCTACTCATCAGCATAGGTTTTGTGGAAATTATAGAATTAAAGAACAGAAGAAGAAAACTTATATAGTTATAGGAAAATGACTAGTGATTTATAGTGAGCGAGTTCCATCTGCTGCCAATACAAAGAAAAAGATGGTGTAGGAGGTCCTTTTGTCTACGTGTTGCTTTTATTGGTCAATAAAGAAACTGCTTTGGGCGAATAGCAGAGCTGTAGGGAAAACTACTCTGCTCTCAGGGAAACTAAAGGGAATGCTAGGAGGAAAGAGACAGAGTCAGGGAGCTGCCATGGAGCCGCCAGAGATAGGATGCTGTGAACTTTGCTGGCAAGCCACTTCCAAGTGGCAATAGAGATATTAATATAAATGGGTTAAATTAAGATGTAAGAGTTAGAGTTAATAGTGTAAGCAGTGTTTTAATAAATACAGTTTCTGTGTGATTATTTTGAAAGCAAGTTAGCCGGGTGGCCAGGAATAAACAAACGGCCTTCTCCTTCTTGCTGCAAAAAGACAAAAATATATTTCACTTGGGTAATCGTACGCAACAGTTCTTCAATAATTGCACTAATATTTCATAATGTGGGATTCCCCTCTATATGCTGGTTAATAAAGGAACTGTTTTGGGCCTATATCAGAGCTTTAGAAAAACAGAGCAGGGTGGGGAAAACTAAACTGAATGCTGGGAGAAAGGAGGAAGAGTCAGAGAGACACCATGTACCCCACCAGAGACAGGACTTTAGCTAGTAAGCCACAATCATGTGGCTATGCACAGATTAATAGAAATGGGATAAATTAATATGCCAGAGTTAGCCAATAAGAAGCTAGACCTAAAAGCCAAGCAGTGATTTAATAATACAGTTTCTGTGTGATTATTTCTGTTCTGGGCAGTGGGAACAACAAGCAGTTCTATCCTTACTACAAGAAAACTAATTATAGGTATAAGAAAATGACTAATGATTTATAGTGAGTGAGTTCCTTCTGCTTCCATTACAAAGAAAAAGACAAATATATTCCACTTGAGTTATCATACATAACAGTTCTTCAATAATTGTACTAATATTTCAAAGTCACATCGCAATATTTGCTAAAATTTCAAAATAGGAATGTTGAAATGCTCATAGCTGAAGTAGGGTTTCTTACCTTTCTCTATCCCTGTACTAGACAATGTGTCAACAGTCCTTTATTCCTCTGTTTGCCTACCCTCCCCTGTGGTCTGTGTGCCAGTAGGCTCTCCCTTCAGACTGCATCTTGTTTGTCAGCTTTCTTTACTTGAATGTGGATCAAATAAAATATTTTTGTGTATACATTGTAATTTAATATATAATAAGTATTGCAGCATAATGTTTTTCTTATTTTTACTGAGCTCTACATTTTTCTCTGCTCCCCTCCCTTTCTCTCCCCTCACCTTCAATCCTCTGCCAAGATCCCCATGCTCCCAATTTACTCAGGAGATTTTTGTCTTTTCTACCTCCCATGTAGATTAGATGTATCCAAAGGGTGCTCAATCATGCCACAAAGAAAAGTGTTCAACTATGTTCATAGTAGCATTGTTTGTCATAGTCAAAAACTGGAAACAATCTAAATGCCCTTCGACCAAAGAATGGATAAGGAAAATGTGTTACAGTTACACAATGGAGTACTACACAGCAGAAAAAAATAACGACATCTTGAATTTTGCAAGAGAACAGATGGAGCTAGAAAACATCATTTTGAGTGAGGTAACCAACCCAGATACAGAAAGACAATTATCACATGTACTCAATCATAAGTGGTTTTTAAACCTAAAGCAAAGAAAACCAGCCCACAAATCATAATCCCTGAGAATTTAGACAACAATGAGGACCCTAAGAGAGACATACATAAAACGAAAATTTTAAAAAGACACACATATGCACCATTTTCAGATATAATCCACTTTGCCCTGAATTGCCACTCCATGCTCCTCCATACCCACTTCAAGGCTTCAACACTGGTAGACTACAATAGCACGAGAAAACTCACAGCTTGATAATGACTTTGCATCATGGACAATACTTGTCCTCCCAGGACTTCTGCGTTCCCATCTTGATCACATCTTTTTGATGTTAAACTTATTTAATGAAGCCTGATTTCAAAGTCTAACCTCAACTTTTCACAGTATTTTAATTCTTAACTAGATATAATCACACTTACCAATTAAAAATATAAATATTCACAAAAATAAATACTGTTATATAAGAAAGACACTTCAGATTAATTGGTGACAATACAACATCCATTTCTGATTATAAAATAAATCTGTTAACATTGTCTTTGATAAATTAGCATGCAGGATGCAAAAGTATATTTTGCTAGAATGGAAACTGAACTATAATTAGATTTGATTTCTCATTATTCTTTATCCTGAATGAAAATGACATTTTTATACATTAAGGAAACTTTGAGATAAAAAAACGATCAATTCTGCAGTGAATAATCCAGTGTTTCATATTTCTTAAAGCAAACAATTTATAATTCATTTGACATAAATGTTAAGCATGTAAAAAACTTAAGTATTTCAGACAAGTGGTAACAGGTGTAAAGCAAACATATTCATTTTGTAAATAATAAATGTGAGTGAAAGACAAAAAATACTGAAAAGTTCAAGAAACTGAATGATTTATTAGATATTAAAATTAATATTGAAGTCATTGCTTTTTGATACATATAATGGGAAATATTTCCAGGAAAATCTAGAACATAATTAAGGAGAAGTATTCAAAACGTGCAGGCAGAAGTAATTTTAAATTTTTACATGTGTGTGTATGTAATTAAGCAATGACTCCATTGCCTATTTTCTAACAAAATTTGGCTTTCTTAACATTATAATTATACCATTTTTCTTTACCTTTTCTACCATCTACCCCTTCTTGTTCTCTTTTAGATTCATACCAGCTTTTTTTAATCAACTATTTTTAATGTATCTAATTAGATATGTGTGTGTGTGTGTGTGTGTGTGTGCGTGTGTGTGTTTGTTATGGGGCTTGAGATATGAAAGTGAAGTAGGTAAAAGGGAGGTAATGGCTATAAGATGACTTTTCTTTTTAGTTGAAATGTCCTAAAAGTATGTTATAGCAGTAATCAACTCCTTTAAAAAAAAACTGCACAATGTACTTGAATGGCATGTGAATTATTTCAAAACAAACTTTCCAAAACTGACTCTAATAAAAGTTAAAAAAATATTTCGATCAGGTTCAAAGAATAAGTTGCCTATTTATAAGCCTGAGGATGTGTGTTCCATCCCCAGGATCCATATGGTAGCTAGACAGAAGCTGTAAATGTTCTGTAATTTCTATGCACAGACTATGTCATACACATGGCATTTTATGAACACTTGCATTCATATGTATACAAACACAACTCATTAATTATTGAATTAAATAATAATCTTAAATGTTTTACCCAACTTCTTTAACATATTGAATGGTATATTAATAAATATACAGGCATAAAATTTTGAAATATGTTTGTTAGACATAGCAATAGAAAATAAACTATTCATTAAAATCATAATCTTATTTGAAGATAAGTGATCAATTTGATATGTGATGGTTTCATTATATATTTTTTAAAATGTAAGCTGTTATGCAAAACTCTTATTGTGAAACTACAACAAATTTTCATATACAGTGTTCGTAAAGGGCCTTTTTTGGGAACTAAATGCTTTATAAATAATTTAATCAAAAGAGAGTTTGTCCAAGCTCCATAGCATAGACAAAGATCTGACTGTTTAGATTGCTTTAGGAGAGGCATTTTATTCTTATTATTATTAATTTTAAACTTTTTTCACTCACCTTTTGTTGCTTGAAGATAAACTCTATTCTATGTCAATTGACAAGACAGATCAGGGTCTACATAGCATGTGTTCAGCAAGCCTCCCTCCATAGAAGAAAGACCGAGACCGGATCATCTTACTGTGTCTTCCAGTTTAGAGGATTAAAAGTGTATGTTTGCTGCACTCTACTGTCAAGAATAACAAAATGACATTCTATACATTCAAAAACTATCTGATACTAGCTGCCTTCAATATTTACCATAATTAGTCCTTGGCCGCTGAACATGTTACTACATATTGTGTCCCACATTAGTAAAGTAAAAGGATTCTTCCTTATTTCATGTTCTCTGAGAACTCAGTTCTTCCTGTGTTTGGTATATCCAATTCATCTTAAAATACTTAATAAAACTTTTCCATTTTTCCATACATTAAAATAATATTTTTGTTAACAATGAATTTATCCAAAATGTATTTTAGTAGATAGATATGCCAGAAAATATTCAAATCTTGAGGAAGCATTATAAATTGAGGTTATGGTCCTATGTACTAGTTCATTTTCTATAGCACTAATAGAGATTATGACCATGGGAAGGAAAGGCTTTAATTGGCTTATATATCTTGATCCCAGGTCATCGCCCTGGGAAATCAAGGCAGGACATTAAGCAGTGGAGGAAGCTGAGGGCAGGAATTAATGCAGCAGCCATGGAGGAGGGTTGCTTCTGATTTGCTCCTCTTTGCTCTTCTTTCTTACATTATTCAGGACCTCCTGCTTGGGGCGGCACTCCTCTCCATTAGCTGGACCCTCCTACCTCAACCATTAACCAAGAAAACCACCCAGAAACAGCTAGTGGGAACTCACTGACTCTGGACTGACAGCTGGGGAACCTGCATTGGACTGCACTAGGAACTTTGAATTTGGGTGATAGTTGTGCGGCTTGGGCAGTTTGTGGGGCCACTGGCAATGGATCCGTTATTTATACCTAGTGCATGAACTGCGTTTTTGGAGCCCATTCCCTATGAAGAGATGTCTTGCTCAGCTTAGATACAGGTGGCAGGGCCTTGGTCCTGCATCAACTGATGTGACAGACTTTGTTGACTCCCCATAGAAGGGCTTACCATCTTGAGAAGTAGATGGGAATGGGGTGAAAGAAAGGGGGTAAGTGTGAGGATGAGAGGGAGAGGGAACTGGGATTAGTATGTTAAAAAAAAAAAGAAACCAAAATGCCTTACATATTTAGAGGCATTTATTGGAGGCCATTTCTCAACTGAGGTTCCCCTTCTCTGATGACTCTAGTTTGTGTCAAGTTGACAAAACCTATCCAGGTACTGATTAATTATTTCTTCAAAGGGGTAGATATTATTTTCTTTAACCTGCAAAGAAAGGTGTTTATGTATTTTCTACCAAGCTTCTCTTTGACGGTGAAATACTTGTTTGCAGATGGTGGTAGTAACTACAACAAAAACAGATGAAAATATCAATATGTTTCATTGTCATCTATTCATCAAAGCAATGGGTTCAAAGGAGATATTTTTATATGCCTTTATCTTGGGTTTTTATATCCACCTATCTCTTAACACCATTTTCTTACCTCTAGACCCACTTTTTCTCCTAGCAGTAGCCTTTCTATTTTACAACTTTTTTTAAAGGTTTTTATTTATTTATAANTATATATATATTATGTATAAGAGCATTGCATGTATGCCTGTATGCAAGAAGGAGGCATCAGATCCCACTATAGATGGTTGTTAACCACCATGTCGTTGCCTTGAATTGAACTCAGTACCTCTGGAAGAGCAGACAGTTCTCTTAACTTCTGAGCCATCTCTCCAACCCCTACAACTTATTCTTTCTAGTATGTTTTAGCCTATGAGAGAATGCATGTTTTACTGTTTTTCTGACTGTGGCTTATAACTCTTAAAAATATTATATTTGGTAACGTCTATTTTACTGCAAATGGCATAACTTCATACATTTTTAGTCTGAATAATATTCTATTGATGTGTGTGTGAGAGAGATACATAGATAGATAGATAGAGAGACTTTCTTTATCCATTCCAATAACTAAGACTCTTCTAGCATTATCTCATTGAAACTCTTTTATCTGTGATGTGTGTATTATGATTATTGATTCACATTACAGACAAAGGAACCAAAATTGAAGCATATTTACTTGTTTATTCAAAATCACACAGCTAATAATATAAGAAATTATGTAATAAATCACACCGTAAGACTGTGAGTTCATATGTCTTAACAATGAAAATTACTTTTGCCATATACTAAGGAGCCATCTATGGCCTATAAAATCCTAACATTGGCATTGATGTTGGCTTGGATTAGAAAATGCCTGACAGAGACAACTTGCTGGAAAGATTTCAGACTATATTGCATGGCTGTGAAAGCAAAGTAGCTCAAGCAGTTTGGACAGTGGCAGAAGCTGTCTCCTCCACATTGCCCACATCTTAACGTAACAGAAATCAAAACATGCATCTAGAAGTGGAGTCAGGTTCTCATTCTTGACTGCCCATACCCAGTGACACACTTTCATCAACCAAGCCCACCCTTCCAGAAGTCCCACTTTTGTAAACGGAGACTGTTTGTTCATTTCCTGGCTGCCTAAACCCAAATAATCACACAGAAACTATATTAATTATAGCACTGTTTAGTCTACTAGCTCAGGCTTCTTATTAACTAACTCTTACATCTTAAATTATTAATCTCTGTATTTCCACGAGGCTGTGGCTTACTGGTAAGCCTCTGGTGTCTTCTTTCAGCAGCTACATGGTATCTCTTTGACGTCACCTACTCTCTCTCTCTCTCTCTCTATCTCTCTCTCTCTCTCTCTCTCCATATACATATATATATATATATGTTTGTATTTTATGCCTGGCTTTATTATGCTAAGTCATTGACTACAGAAGCTTCTTTATTAACAGTTGGTAATAAAACATATTTCAGCATACATAGGGGACTCCCACATCACCCCACACCCTCTACAGTAGCAATGCCTGTATTAAATGCTCGCACATGTGGAAACCATTTCAGATCCAAGCCTCAACATGGTTAATCATTTTTGAAAAAGTGTCACCTTCTCATTTCAAGGTGCACAGTTCATTTGATATTTCTAGTTTATAAAGATACAACATAAAAATCACGAGTCATTTATAAAAATGACAAAGTAAATAATCTGTGTTTTCTAAAACATACAGCAATGCAACAATTCTTACTGAGTTCATATCCTCGCTATATACTAGGTATGGAATATGTACAATGAACCATCCTGGGTGTTGTGAAAACTTGCTTAACATCCACTGAGATTTTCTTGTGTTGTGCTACTGAGTATCTATGTATAATGAGGTAAGGCCACAAGTTAATGATCGACCATATTTAGAAATAATGTTTCAAATAATGCCAGCATGAGGTAAACCGTCCAAGACACAGAGATAACAGTCCTCCCAAATAATATTGTCTGCAATAATGAGCACCAATGGCTCAGCCAAACAGCAGTATATTGTTAGATAACAATCTTCATAATAGTTTTTCACCAACTTTCTTTCAATTGAGTTTATTTTATTTTCGGTACTATAGAATAGCATAGCAACAATTTTATTTGTTTCCAACTTGACATTTTTAACTATCATAGCTAACATTTGATCTGCAGAGATACCTTACAAATATGCCAGGGTGAAAACAGCAGATTTTTTTTTACTAAAATATAAACTCAAAGGCTCAGATTTTCCTTTTCATTCCATTCTTACATAAATCATTGAAGCAAAAACGAGAAAAGTCATTACATCAGCGAATTAGTTCACCCAAGCAGTAGCCTCAAACCGCAGGTTAATTTGAACTGTTCAAATATAATTACTTTAAAAAAGGAAAGGATTCATTACTTTTGTGATGTTTGCTGGTTCGCTGCACCATTGTTGGATTGTCAATAAACAAATTATATCCAACACCATGCCCTTCTGCAGAACAGGCCCCAGAGACTCTCCACTTGCAAGTTGTGCTTTCTTTCATTTTTCCTTTGACCCATATTCACTTGTACTTGATTTTAACATTTTGAAACACTCCTAATTCTACATAATAATTACACTAAAGCAATGTAAGCAGTTTAATGTAAATATGTCTATTAATAAGACATTTTTATTTTATGTAAGGCTTGTTTGGTTATGTTTTCATTTGAATTTTTAAAGTTATATTCCAAAAAATCATTGAAAAGGATGCACATTACTGGAACACTGTGTGATACTTTTTGTGACTATTAAATCTATACAGTTTAGGCCACAATGAAAATTTTTATCCCTTCAAATATTTGCTGTTTCCTTGTGGGAAAAACATTTGAAATTTCCTTACCTAGTTTTCAGAAATGAAGAGTTTATAAATATTATCCACAGCTAACCTGCCATGCACTAACACCTCTGAACGTCTATTCCTGCCTACAGTTGACTTTAGTTTTTATTAATAAACTCTTTGCATCCTTCCCTCCTCTCTCTTCCTCCACAATATATGAAAACCTCCCTTTGACACACACACACATGATCATGTGGTATGTACCTGCTTTGTCTTCCTGTACCTGGCTTTTTTCACTTGATCTTGTAATTTCCCATTCTGTCTATGCTGTCCTAAATGACAGGATTTTTTTTTCTTTTTGATAGATACACAATAGTCAATACATATTTGGCGAATGGATTCTTAGGTTGCTTTCATTAAAGGGATACAATGAATAAAGTAAACATGTGTTAGTAAGTATGACATTGGCACACTGGTTTCCTTATCAAATAAAAAGCAGTTCAACAGTAGAAGTGTTGATATGATATGATATGATATGATATGATATGATATGATATGATATGATATCCCCACCCACAATGCTTGGAGGAGCTTCTATACTATTTTCTCTAATGGCTATGGTCATTCTGTAGTCTTGGGTACAAGCCTTCCCCCTCTCCACATCCTCCCCTGACTTTATTATCTTGTTTTTGATCTGGACAGTCATTCTTACTGGAATAATTAAGTATTTCATTGCTCTTATTTGTTTTCGGTTGATGTTGGCTCTTCTTTTGGGGGTACAGGGTCTAATTGTGTACTGTTCACTACACTTAACTTACTGTATAACTCAGTTCACTTTAAATTCAAGCTCATCATCTTCCTGCCTCAGAAAGATGATTTTGGAAAAGAATCTTAAATAATCTCAACTGTCCCATTCATGTTTAGAAGCCTACACTGGTATCATTGCTGTGGTATGATATATCATTTGATACAAAATTAAAATTTCAGTCCTGGAGTTGTATGAGCTGATAAAATGGTGATACATTTACTAAAAATGTTTACATGTATTTGTCCTTAAACACAGAGCTACTTGTATAAAATGTTCTCATTTCAGAATGCTTATCATTGTTCTGTGAGATGTAAGAGATTCAAGTTAGCAGCATAAAATCTCCTGCTCCATAGCTCCATGTCTTTTAATTAATGGGCCATCAAAAACAGGGGCGGATGAAATTCCATTTTATTACCTAGTATAATCGCAGTACAATAAAAGATTAGCAAAATATGGGTTTTGAATTTTTCTAAGTAATCACTTTCTCGCTTTTTATTAAGAAAACAGCATCTCAAATGTCAAATAATTTCTGTAATTGAAAGAAATGAACTGCTCTTATAAACTACCAAGAGGATAAAACATTATGACCTCCTGTAAAACACGAATTTTAGTTTTGCCTAAGTAATTAGCAGAATTTCTTTCTATGATGGCATTTATTGTAACCATTAAGAAAAAAGAGGTAATACAGATTTTTCTTTTGTTTTAATTTAAATAAACTATCTACCCTTCCCATCAAGCTATTATATTTAGTTGATATATACATAAACAATTGTTAATATTAATGAATAAAAGCAAAGTTAAGACAAGAAGGAAAGTAGGGACATGGCCAGAGAGAGGACAGGGTTTAGGAAGATTTACATTTGCAAGGCAACTATAAACAGGACAGAAAGAAGCTGAGAGACACTGAATTCTGGTTTCATCATTAACACTGACTAAAACAAAGGGCAGAAAGTGACGGCCTTTCAGTAAATGTCTTCCTGCTATCACCTGCACTGGTGATGTAGGACTTGAGACAGATGTTCAGGACTTCTGCAGTTCACATTACCAACACAGTATTGTGATTATGTGAGTGTATTTGATGACTTCTGTATCATCATGTCAACAGAGAAATGGTGCCCTAGTTAAAGCTTTCACATGAAGGGCTTTCCCTTAGACTCCAGCCTCCTGGTTATGAGAAGCTCTGCTGCACCGATGTCTGATCCTTATAAATTCTGAAGACAAGACCTGTTTATCTAGCACATTCTTTTTATTGTTCAACTCTGACAGATGACAAGAGGGGAAGGAGTCTGGCAATAGTCTTGAATAATAAATATATCCAAGAATTAAATTTGAATATTTCTAACTTATTATTCAGGTCACTATATTTTTAATGTCACTCCTTTCCCCACAAGCATCAATATCTTTATGAGCCCAAATCAAATATGATTGACAGATAACTCAAATAAAACTGAATAGCTTTCAAGTAAAGACAAATAGTTAAACACTGAAGCTAACCTTTGTGCCAGTGATAGCTTTGCTTTAAGTTACTGTATATTCCCCGAGACAGTTAAGATAGCCTTAGAGTTATCAACACAAGGTGGATGAATAAGAAAGAAGAAAGAACTGTCAAATTGTACACTTCCAAAAGATAGAAAGTATATGAAGAGAAAATAAGAAAAAAAGAAAAGAAAGTAATCTTTGAAAATACACAACATACCTAATATTCCAGCATGAAGACATAATATAAACCATTTAACCATTTTTATACTCATGTTTTGACCTCTATGCACACCTCTATGCACACCTATAGGAATAGCAACTTGTTGACATTTTAATCCAGTGATATCATTGACAATGTGATTTGTTAAAAGATGTTTCCAGAAAACTAAAATTTGGATATAGAAATTCAAGATACTGCTGCCTTCTATGAACTCAAAATGTTCAATAAATCAACTGAAAACTCTCAGAATCCACAAGAAAGAGAATAGACTTTTAGAATGGCAAAAAGGAAGGTTGCAGACAAAGAAATCAAACTGACTTATCAGAAAGAGGGTACTGTTAAAAATCTTTCTTAAATGAATTGATATACATAAAAACACTTGAAATATCTTTTTAAAAAACTAAATTGAAATGCCCGAAGCAATGGTACACACCCTTAAAATCAGCACGAAAGAGAGGGAATCAGGAAGATCTCTTTGTGTTCAAGGCCACACTGGTCTACATCTTGAGTTCCTGTCCCATCAAAACTACATAATGGGACATTATCTCAGAAAAATACAACAACAACAACAACAAAAAAAAGGTGTGTGTCTCTGTGTGTGTGTGTGTGTGTGTGTGTGTGTGTGCATGAGAGAGGGAGAGAGAAAGAGACAGAGACAGAAATAGACAGAGGAGAAAATGAGTGGAAGGGTGTGTCAATTAAATATAGGAATAAATACTCATCGAATGTAGCTTAGTGGATGACATGCCTCCAATAGAAACCTATTTAAGCAAATGAAACCTAGGCAGCATGAAGGGAAAGTTGTCGTATAGACATTCCTTCACCCTGTGCTCTTTCACAGTTTTCCTATCCACACAGAGCTCTGCTTTCTCACTCTGATGAGTCTTATCTGCTAACGACAGCCAAGGGTTCCAGGACTGATGGATCTTTACTTCCCTCATCCTCCTGTTCAGAATCATTATTCTCTTTTGACCAAATATTTTTTGTACCTTTTGAGACAGCCTAAAGTTTTCTTTGTATCTTTCAACATATTCCTTTGCCCATAATTAGGCCTCAAAGTTATTTTCTTTTGGTCCAAAGTATACTTGATGACTTCCAGAATTCTATTTTCTATCTATCAACTGACAAAATACAATATTTTCTGCTTATGTATGTCCAAACCTGAGATATGACTTTAGTTATGGTTTCTTTGCTATATTTAAAAAGCAATTGATACTCTCAATGTGGACAATTATTCACTTTCTTTTCCATAAACCATACTTCCTGCTATAGTACTAAGTCTACATAAGACCCCTACATCAAACAGCCTCTATTTTACAGGGCATATTGCTTCCCAGCTTTCCTTCTTGTTTTTTTTTTTAAGTGGTCTAGGCTAGAACCTGGATCTCTCTATAGTTGAATATTAACTTATATCCAGTTCTTTATATTTACCATATGTTTCAAACTCACATAACCTTAGCTGAAATATTATAAAGTTCCTTCAGCAATGATATATCACAATTCTATGGAAATGCAACCACAGAGAAAAATAAGCAATCTGTCAGCATGCCCATACTTGGATAGACATTTCTACTATAGTTTGTGTTTTATAACATATATTGCTTGCTTATTTTTATCTATTGATAAAATTCTAACTTTCTCGATGTCAAGAATTCATCATATCCATATTTCCATCACAGGAGACAATACTGATAAATAGAACATGCAAAATAAACTTACAAAAGAAGAGAAGGATGCTGAAGAAGACATTATTTTAAACTGTACAATTGGTATTGGTGGAGAGGAGTTATTTGCCAAGTTATACTTTACCATCAATTAATCATGTAAATCCAGTGGAAGTCATCACTTCACACAGACATTCCAAACTTGACAGGAATTTGGAAACATTATCCTAGTATACTAATATACTAGTATACTACTAATAAAAACATTTTTGAGGTATACTTTCTAAAATTTTTATGCTAAAATTAATTTTCATCAAAACAAGATTGGTCCATGTTAGGTCTAATCAGGGAAAATTATGTTGGCTTTAGTTTTTATGGCTTTTTATAGTTTTATTTTTGTAAATGAAGACACATTTCCACTACCTTATGTGTTCAAATATATTCTAAAGTACAAAAGTACACAAAAGCATCCATGAAACCCAGCTTATATTCAACATTCTATATATTTTAGAATTATACTAGAATGTTCCTTGAATAATGGTTGTCACTGGAGGACTTGATCAAAAATAATATGTCCTTTTCTATATTGTGAGATTATGAATAACAAATTAGCATTGCATTATTTTATTATGATTAATCAATTCATTTGAAGAGAAATGCAAAAATTAGAAAATTTCTACTCACTTCAGTGTATTAAGTAGAATTAAATCCAGTTCCTACTGGTTTTAAAAGCAATCACCTAAATGAAAACCCAATGGCATCCTAAGATCAGTATTAACATATACCATTTGTTTAGTAGAGGCCCTAAGTTATTTCTTCATGTAATTCACTTCATTTAGTATTTTATGGATTCTATTCTGCTAATAAAAGTGATATTACTAATATAACAATAAGTAGTACATTATTGTATAATATTATACAGAAAAAAACTAAAGTCCATCCTTGTTATAACTTTGTTTACACTGCCTATGTTTTGGTTGGCACAATTGTTCCTCTTAATAGTACTACAGTCAGGTATTTTCTCAAGCCAGGAAAGTTATCATGAATGATACTAAAAAACAAAAGCAGTGGCTCTTTAGAATTTTGAAAACATTGTAATATTCCTTACCATAACAAAAACCACAATGCAATACATCATAATCTAATTTATTGATTTTATTGATTGAGTTATTGTAAGGAAACATAATCCACAAACTGATGAAAATGCATCTTAGAGCAAATAAAAATTAAATCATAATTGATTTAAATATTGATATGGCTATAGATTATTATCTGTATGTTCTTGTACATTAAGAAAAATGTACAAATATATAAACACAATATACACAAACACATATACATATGACAGTCCATAACTGCAGCTAACATAATTAAAATAAGTTGGACCCTCTTATATTTGTTCAAGTGAATGTGCCAAACATATTCTTGTTTCTTCTATTAATAAGTTGATAGTAAATAATGAGTTGTAGGTACATTTACAAATGTGTACACACAGATAGTAGTTAAATACTAGATAGATAAATGATAGAATGATAGATAAATATGCAGATGGATGGATAGAAAGATAGATAGATAGA
>LOEQ01001134.1:60498-73428 GCA_001685075.1 Bramus lutescens | reverse complement strand
TTCCCACAGGTCAGGGAACCCTGACTGCTCTTTGGACTGGAGAGGGAGGGGAAGGAAAATAGGAGGAGGGGAGGAGATGGAAATTTTTAATAATAATAAAATAAAATAAATGAGAATCGTGTCCCTTGAAAGAATCATTAATGCTTCATAGACTTTTTTCTTATGTACTGTCTTAGTAATTATGGTTACTATTGCTATAGTGGAACACAATGAGCAAAAGCAACTTAGGGAGGAAAGAGTTTTTTCCTTCAAGATTTCATATAATATTTCATCAACAAAAGCAGTAGGCAGAGCATGGCAGAAACCTTGACGAAGAGGCTGGTGCAGAGGCCATGGAGGGTGCTGCATATTAGCTTGCTCATCCTGGCTTGCACAACCTCCTTTTTTTTTCAGAATCCAGGACTAACCCCAGGGATAACACCAGTCATAATATTCTCAAGCTTTTTCTCAAGTTGACACAAAACTAGCCAACACTTACACCTTTTATTACTTTTCTCCTAAAACTATCATCATAAATGAGAACTTTCCCAAGTATTATTTCAGTTATCTCAATTAGAATGATGCATCTTTAAGAGTAGTCATGTTTATACAAACATAAATATTAAAGGATGACCACTTGAACACCGCAATGAAGTCATTTTTGAGTGAGAGACTGCCCAGTTGAGAAAGCATTTGACTCTTAAAAACGAGCATTTGAGTTTGTTATCAAGATCAATGCAAAATTCTAGGGATAATAGTACATGGGTGACGGTCAATTTATAATTCCAGTTCTATGGTAGCAAAGACAAGAGCATTTGGGGGGCTTACAAGTCATTTGGTCTAACATAATTGTTAAGCTCTAAACCAATGAGAAACCCTGCCTTACAGAGGTAAATGGTGGTCTTGAGGAAGGTACCCAGTAGGACCTTGTCATCTAGCCTTGACAGGGATAACCACAAACATATACCTGCATCTGCATACACACAAAACTACTAAAAAGTACATACTATTGTGTATTTCCTTTTGAAGAGGTAAGAATGACATAGCAGTCTGGTGTTCAATAGCATCTGTCCCCAAAGCATTCTTTCTTGTTTTTTTTTTTCTTCTTTTTTTCCCAATGTCATCTTTAATCAGAATTAATGGCTATGATCTTACATCAAAAAGGCCTGGAATCTCACTGTTCTACAGTATCAGTTTTTTTGAGCCTGGCATTTTATTAATGACATGGCAGCTCCTATTCACACTAAGTAAGCTTTAGAGTAAATTTATGTTGGAATCCCAAATGATACAGTGTAAATTTCTACCACTCTCTCAAATCCTTGTCTAGATAGCCCTTAGCATTCTGATAAAAGTAAAGTGTAAATAAAACGCTGAATGAAATTGCTTGTTTGAAAGGCATCGTGTTGAAGTGGAGATTAGTAGTTGAGCAAGTGTGATTTCTGATAGGGAAAGACTTTTATTTAAGTGGTTAGCATGCCCCTAATAGCTTTACTGACATGTATGCACCCTAAAATATCTCAATTGCAAATTTTATATGCATCCATTGTGTTATCTAGGAATTATCTCCCATAAAATTGTTTAAAAGTGCTAACTTGATTTGAGTATAAGAAGATATTTCACTTTATTGATCTATCGGAGAACTGAGTGATGAGTTACAAAAGACATTTTCAGACAACTGTATTGAAGACAACTAGGTTAAGATTTGGAGTGGATTTTATTGTTTCCTTTCCCATTTGAAATACACACACGCACACACACACACACACACGCACACGCACACACACACACACACCTAAGGGTCTTACATGTCAACCTAAATGTTGATTATTGCAGGCATGAGTCACAATGCCCAGTTATAATATGTTCTTTATTAAATAGTCTCAAAATTGTCTAGCTAATACACTTTCCATTTTTAAAAGTTAAATTTTGTTAGTACTCTCTATACATGAGTTAATATTTAATAACTATTTTAATGTAGAAAATAACCATATATTTTATTCAGTCATATATTTAATTTTGTTTCTGTTAATATTTTTCTAATAGCATACTATGCTGCATAGTCAATAACATAAGTAGGGAAGGGTAGTAGGAAACTCCTTGATCTCATTTTCTTAACAGAATCATTTATTTCAGTCATCAGATCTCTCAATATACTACACAGACTAAAGGACCAAATTTATTGATTAATTACAAACCAAAGTTCTCAAATTTCATGTCAACCAACAGAATTGTTTGGTAACCTGATGACAAAACAGATCCCACACTGTCACAATTTCAGACAAAATATGTATTCATCTTCATGATAGAGTTCTTTGAATTGCATATACCCTAAATGAAAATAAATTGAAGAGAACATGTCCAACTCAATAGTTAAGATCTGAAAGGCTATATTTCCTCCCAAAAGCATAAAGGGAAAAGTAATACAGCTAAGAACAAACTCACTCCTTCTACCCATCTATTTTAGTCAACATGGAAATAAATATGTGTTGATTTCCTATGTCATCTTAAAGCAATGTCTTTAAAATTCACTCCTGTTAAAATAAGGACATCTGAAAAACTCCTGGTTCTGCTTGCTTTCTTGTGTTGATGTGATTAATTTCCTCAGATCATTAAGAACCCTATTTAAAGTTAAAAGGGATTATATGAATTAGAATTTATCCATTACTCAAACCCATGCTTCTCTGTTTTGTTTTGTGACCTACTGATTTTAACCAGGACCCTCTGTACCCGGTTGGTACAATCACCTGCAGCCTATTCACATTTCTATGGGGAACACAGTGTGGGAAAGGATATAAACGGGGGAAAGTGGCACGAAAAAGTGAGAGGGATAAATAGAAAGCATGGTTTCGAGTAAACAGAATTCACTATATACATGTATAAAACTGGCTTACAAAACTTAATCAATTAAAAAAAGGAAATAGAAAAAGAAAAATTGTTGAAATTACATCCTGACTGAATCACAATTTCCAAAAGCTCATGTTGTGTTAATTGTGCTTCCTCACCAGAATGGTTCTGTCTACCACCAAAGTTAAAATATGCACATTCATATATGAAATTGTATCTGTCATTTGTTGGTTATTGCACCCATCGCCCGCCCTGTCCTACTGTCCTTAAAACTTGGAGTAATCAAGCCTACTTTCCATCTTTCTAAACAGTGATGCTTTTCTGCTATTAATGCTTAATATTACTCTATTCTGTCTTTGCGAGAGGAAAAAAGAATTCCTGATTTATATACCAAAACTCATAACATAAACTATAGAATCCCTTTAAAACACTGCCATTTACTGTTTAGAGCTCCACTGAGAGATGTCAGAAAAACTATGTCCTTCTCAAGTCAATTAAAACCATGACAGACTTTCACTGAATACCTGATATTGATAAGAGCAGGAAGTGTTTCATTCTTATAATCCTATGAAATAGGAATTTTCTTTAATCTTGTTTTACAAATACCTTAGATTCAGAAGTATTCTACAAATTGACCAGCATCACAGAGCAGGGGATGGGGGAGATAAACCTAACATGAACAACTATATGATCAAAAGTTTTTGTCTACTCACATATATGCTTTGTTGGGGTTATACTTTTCCAGTGGGGTATTTAAATTTCTCTAGAGTAATTACTATTATAATGAGGCTCTTGTTTCATTAACTTGTTTTCCAAAGTTAGGAACAGAAAATAGCGTAGTGAAGAAAGAACTTCTTCCAAGTTCATTGTTTTGTGCACTTGATTTCTTTCTTCCTCCAAGGGATTGTTCTGAATTAGGTATTTCTTTTCCTCAGAATAAATGTTGTTAGAAATAAATTGGCTTAGTCTCTAGAAAGAGAAAGATACTTAGAAAATACTCACAACGCAAGAAAAGTAAATGTAATGACTTAATCTTCTAGTTTTAAATCTCATTTTACCTAGAACATTTGACAGCTGGAGACAAGATAGTGGATATTTTTTTGGTTAGTGGTAAAACAAATAAAGCTGACTTACTTGATTAAAGTTAAAGAGTGCTGTCTAAAACCCAAGTAGGTGGTTATTGAGCTCAAATAAATAATCCAGGGAATGAAGTCACGTTTCCTGAAGTTTTTCTTAAGAACCGTCATTTCTTTTTGTCACGAAAGTCCTGCCTAGAGATGAAGCCTCGGGCTCTAATACCCATGGCACAGAGAGGAGGGGATAGCGGAGGTGAAGGAGTCTTGTTGCTCAGCGGTATTGTGCTCCATCCAGGGCTGAAGAGAGCAAAGAAGACCAAACCCTGTCATTTCCCCATGGCCTGCTGTTCTCAGGGCCAAAGTACCACAGACTTTCGACATCTACCTCCAAACCGGCAGATCCTGGGCATTCAATCACTCTCGGTAGCTCCTTGTATAATATTAATCTAATTCCTTAGAAATTTAAGAACTAAAATTAATTTAAAGCAATTTCTACCTGTTGTTTTTACTTTTACTTGGCCAAACAGGGCATGTATAATCTATTTTTTCATACCTAGGAGCCTTTGACTGTTTAATATTAATAAAAAAGGATTTCTCAGCCACCCAAGAGTCCGTTACTTAAACACACCATTGTTGTTCTGTTCACTATATTAATATTAGTTTGTTTTAATGTACAATATTTGTTTATCATTGTGGTTTTTATATTTGTGGTCTTTATTCTGTTTTGCTTTTGTCTTTATAATTAAATGCTCTAGATATAAAAAAAGTTTGGGCAAGATGTGTAGTTTAAGATATAGCTTGCTCTAAGAGAATCCCGTAGTAAGCCAATGGATTTATATTCATCTAAAAACAGTCTGGCTACAGCTTAGCATATCATGACTCAATGTTAATGAAACAACTCTATATAAATTATGCATCATTACAGGAAGCTGTGACTTTTTATATTTGAAGCACATAAGTATATGCCATCCTACTTTCTCAGTTTATGATGAAGAAGATCAGAGCTCATATGCTGTGTATAAATCAGGGCTTAAAGCTGATGCTTCAGGCTTTCTTCCAAAGGCTGAGTTCCAAGGTAAGCAAGCCATTGGTTAGAAATACTCTCTTGGGTCCTGTCAGCCTTTCTCAAGCAATGCAACTTACCACACACTTGTCCTGTAAAGTACCGATGAGCTACACTATTAGAATAAATTCATTTTTAAAGTCCAGAGCAAACAAAAAATTTAGGATGCTCCCTCTGATTCCAGATCTACATAAGAATTCCAGCATCTTCCAGTATTCCACTTCATAGAGTTTCCAATAGAGTTGTTTCTACATCTTACAGAATCAGACAAGCACATATAAGAAATCTAGGGTCAGGAACACACTGAGCTGAGGAGGAGCTTGGAATTAGGGTGCCAACATGTGGGCTGGTAGCACCAGGTTCTTCCTATTGAGTAAAGTCATAAGACAAATTTCCCAATTAAGACATTCCTCTTCATGGATACCAAGAGTTAGGCCATCAGTTTAATAGTGTGTTGGGATAATAAAACACAGATTCAAGACCATTCTTATTTGTTTGATCATTTTAAATATACAAAAACACTGAGGGAAAAATGTTCTGTGAGCCCCAGTTTCTCACCAGAGTCCTCATTCTACAGGAAAATGAAAAGTATTTGTGTGTGTGTTAAGGGGCTTCTTACGTTCTTAAGGGAAGTTTGGGGAATTTATTCTCTCTATGACTTGTGTGTCCCAGGTATCAATCCCAGGGTTTTAGCCTTTTCCCACTAGCCTCCTGATCAGACCTAACCAGCTAATAAAGTAATTTTTAACCGCAGTATTTAAAAGTACTGAAACCCAGTGCTGATGACAGAAAAGGAAGCATCGCATCCAGCATCTGGGCTGCATTCTTTTTTTATACACTGATAGATTATGATTGTTGGTCTCATGTAACATCAAACAAAACAATTAAAATTGTTAATGATTTGGGTAAAGTGGGTGCTTGAAAATTGCAAACCACAGCATCAGGATATTGTGGTGTTTCGGTGTGATCATTGTTGTGCTGATGATGAAGAGGAGGAAGAGGAACAATGTTTTTCCTTAAAACCAAAGTCTTTCTCAGAAGGATAACAAAATAATACTTGAAAATTTGCCCTGTTTTGAGTTTTTTTAAATGAAGATTGAAAAATAAGCAAACACCCCTGTTACTGGAAATTACAAACATGCTCAGATTGTGGAATATTAATGTTAGATAATCAAAAGGCACTACAGAGCAATAATGGTCACGTATGCACATTGCGGATAGTCTGTGTGCTCTCCTAATACCACTAGGTAGCTACATTATCATCTCAGTGTGCTGCTCATGTATAATTATGACATAGTAAGATGTCCCTATGCTTAAAGTAATTAAAGAACAACTATTCTTATTAACAGATTAATTGAGGGAACTATAAATTCACTAAGGTAATAAAGTCAAACAAAAGTCTGCCAAATAAATCTGCTTCTATAGCAAAATTGACAAGGCTTAACTTAATAAAAAAATCTAATGAAATTATAGGTGCTGGACGGCCTATAAAATGAAACTTAAAGAAAAACAACAAGCCCTTGCTGATAACTGGACTTAAATTTCAGACTTTCTTGAGAGTAAGAAGGATCTAGAAACACCCCCAGAGTTATTCCCAGTGAATTAGACCTCTTGACAGCATGTTTCAGAGAATACTAATAAGTCCATCATCATCCCTCTTTGGATCAATTGAGTCACCTGTAGAAATGGAGTTTTACTTTCTAGTGCTTGACATTTTAAGAAGAACCACGTAACTAATAGGAAATTACACATTTTTTTATTCGAAAGCAAGTTTGTAGATGGTCCAGAAATAGGCCAATATTTATGATCCACCTTTCCTTAAAATAATTACTAATATTAACTTTAAACTTTGAAATTTGATTTTTTCTGTATGCCTATCAATGTATATGTACATATGTATGTATGTACATATATATCTATTTATGTAAACATCTGGAATATAACCATGTAAATACACATTAACTTTCATGAGCAAATGAGCAATCAAAACCAAACTAGTGAATGGCTTAGAATCAGACAAAGCTAATATCAGGCCCTGTCATTTGCCTGTGGGCCAATAGCCTCACCTGTCTATGCTCTTTTCCTCATAAGAGGTAGTGAGTGCTCTCACTTACTGTTGCTAGGAAAACACAGATGCAGTTTATAGTTGGAATTTTTGGAGGCCACCAACCAGCTCCCAAATAAAGACACTTATTATTAATTATTAATCCTCGGCCTCAACTTAGGCTTGTCCAACTAGCTCTTTTAACTTGACTTGTTTCTATATTCTATGTTTTGCTTCAGTTTTTTTTAATTTTTTTTAACCTTTCTCTCATTCTGTAAGACCTACTTTCCTGCCTTTTCCATGCCTAGCTGGCTGGCAGCTGGTGTTTTTTCTTTCTTCACTGAGCCTAAATTCCTCCTCTTACTTACTCTCCTGATCCAGAAGTCCTGCCTATCTCTCTACTGACTATGTATTAACCATTCAGCTTTTTATTAAACCAGTCAGGTGCCTTAGGCAGGCAAAGTACAAGAGCAACACATCATTACATAATTACACATATTCAATACATATTTACATAGTTAAATATCCCGCAACATAAACAAATGCACCACACCTTACATAGTTAAACAAATGGAACACATCTTTTCATAGTTAAACAAATATTCCATAATACACAATAAAGTCATAATTCCAATGTCATTGTGAAACTTCAGGTTAACTGGGTTGATATTAAAGTTCAGAATTTCTAATAAGCTAGAAAAGAAGGGGAAAACAATACAATACAAAACAAACAACCACAACAATAACAACAACAAACTCTTGTAAAACTACCTTATGTAGTTTTTACACCATCCTTATGTGGTTATTCACACCTTAACAATTTCAAGAGTTATTTTAATCCATGAAAACTTTGGAATTCATATCACTTTTGCTGAGTCTCAGGAAACCATAAGCGAAGAGTTTACTAGAGAAAAATCAGTCTATAGTAAAAATTTTGCCGAGCAATTTCTCTGCTGCTAATATTCAGGCAGCACACACATGCATCTTTTCAATTAATCTGCTTAGATTACTGAGCAGGAAATCATAGCTATGGAATTCTATGAGAAACTAAATTACTAAAGAAAATTATCACTTAAATATTTGTGAAATTGAGGCTATATCTAGTTTTGAATAGAGCATCATTATTGATATCACAGAAGAATTCAGTTTAAACAATCAGTCATGTCACAGCAGAATGGTGTTAAATGCATGTACTAAACAGAGTTAACTGCTTGCTAATATCTACATGAAGTGCTATTCAGCTTATCTGATAAAAGAAATGACATCAATCTTGAAATTGGCACTTAAGAAATAGGGAACTGATTGCTTGATTGAATAAAAATTAGATTGTTAACTGACATTTCAAACAAATAATTCTAATTTTCACACTTGAGCTACGGGAATCATTTTGGAGAGTGAAGCCTCTTATATAACAAATGAAAGCAAATTTAAGAATGGCTTTCATCATATTTCCATATTTGGAAACTGCTTCAAGACTATTAACATTGCATTTCCATTGTCCCACCATCAAAAGGCCCACTTTTGAATAGTGATTATGAAGACACATGTGCTATAGTTTCCTGGTTTAATATTTTCTAGCTAGACCTTTATTTCCTCCATCTTAGCCATGATCCTAACTGAGCTTGGATGAATTAGATAAGGAAAAGTCACCTCTGTAATTCTGATTTATATAATCTAAGACTCAAATCAAAGTTCCTATTTAAAAAAAACTTTAAAATTTTAAGAACTTAAAATATAACTGGGTTGTGCCTTTTATTTCAAACATTTTAATTAGGGAATTAATTGAGATTTTTATATTAATTGCTGTTTCGTTAGTCTTTGTTGAAGCAAGCAGTAAAGAAACTTCAATATCCAGTAATAAATTTGGAGACACCCAGCAGTAATAAGTTACGCACACTGAGGGAGTCACTTCATCTCTCAGAGTTAAGTAATGATACATAATGAAAGTCATGATGACAGTGATTATGGTGTTCATGGAGCTAGCACCAGATTCCCATAAAATATCATAAATACAAAGACAGTGTGAAAAGTGCTTCAAGAATTTATGTTCAAAGTCCTGATCCTTTGATTACCAAAACAAATATACATAAATATGTGTAGTAACTTTAAGGAAAAGACGGATTCTGTGAAATCTTTTCACTGGTTATTCAGTTGAAGAATAAATATCATGATGGAAGAGGGGGGGCTCTTTGGTCAGAAACCACATCTGAAAAATTTCAAACTTAGTGCACTTTACTCCTCAAAATCATGTTATATTACAGCACCTAATACCCATATGAATCCACATAATGTCTCAAACCAGTAAGCACATGATAGTCTTCACTGGATTGATGACTTGTGATGCCAGATCTGTCTGGGAGCATACTTTTTAAAAACAAAATTAAACATTGATCATGCTTACATTTTCCATGTCATAAAAATGAAATTTTAGTACTAATTCTACTTCTTTATTATGGGATAATTAGGAAGAAATCTTTATAAAACCATGATGACAAAAAGTGCTGACATCAGGTGACCTAAAGTTATATGTGAATAGTGGTATTTTAGTTATGTTTCAATTGTTGTGATAAGTTCATGACCAAGGCTACTCGAGTTTAAATTGGGTTTACAGTTCCAGAGAGAAGTACAGGTCATGACTATTGCGGCAGGAAGCAAGCCAAGCAGACAGGCGGGGATAGTGACAGAGCAGTAGCTGAGAGCTTACATGTTGAATCATGGGGCAGAGAGAGAGGTTAACTGGGAATGGCATGGGTGGAATTTTTAAATCTCAAAGGCCACTGTCACACCTCCGCCAACAAGATCACAGTTTCTAAACTACCCCAAACAGTTCCACTGGCTATGGAGCACACACTCAAATAGAGGAGCCTGTGAAGCACAACCTAATCGAATAACCAGAGGTGGAAAATACTGCATTCAGTTTTTATGGAGTTTCTATAAGATGATCTTTGAAAATTAGGAAAAATGTTTTTACTAATATCTGAATGTTCTATACTCTTCCTCCTGAGATTCTGTTTTAAGATCCATATGGAAAAAGTCGTGCTTGTGTGTATGGGTTTAATATATTCAAAATGGCCATATCCACATGACTATTTCCTAAGCCAAAAAGTAAGGAATTAAATAAATTAAGTAATTATTAAATTCAATATTAATAATTTAAATATTAAATAATCAACTGGTACCCAAAACGAGAATTGTGTACCCTACTTTCATGTAAAACAATGTAATTTTCAAATAACTGAAATCAGGTATGAAGGAGCAATATTTGTGCATTAATGTTAAAATTGTATTACACCCTGAGAGAACATGTATTAATACTGTTCAATCCTTTACAACAGTTAAACTTTAGAAGTTCATGAGAGAAGGAATGAATAGGAAGGGAGTCCATCATGATAATTTACAGATTGAAATCTGTACATCAGTCTCCCAAGCATTATACTTAAATATCACATCTATTTGGCTCATCACTACAGCCAAGGAACAATTTCTCTGAGATATTCCACTTAAAAATGGCATCACATGGGATAAGAAAAAAAATAATAACAGTTAGAGAGATTAAATCCCTCAGAAATCAGTTAATTGATTGCCTGACAATCTTAACAATAAATGCTTTACATCTGAAAGCCGTCAATCTCTTGTTGTTTTTCTTTTCTGCTTAATTAGAACAAAATAAAGCATAAATATATTCATGTCTAGCTAGAACTTTTGGGAAATTAAGTAGGAAGTTGTAGGCTGTAAAGTAGCAGCTTTTACTGTGTTGCTAAGTTTGTCAGAGAGTTTAACAGAAAATATGTTTCCATAATTTATCATTCGCGTATGTGTATTTCTACTCTGAGCTGTTAGCGAAGATATATAAGCAAAAGCAATATAAACTAAGGATCATTAAAATGGAGCATGGCTTACATTTTTAAGGACTATAGATACAAAATCAAGCATGAAAGGGGTATAAAATATTCTTTAATAATTGTATCTTGCTTAAATATTTTACACGGCCAATTGTACATTAATAAAACATCCAATTGCCAAGACATGCAAGGTGAAGAGTTCTGCCTGAGCACCTTACATGGGATGACATAATTCTAGTAAACCTTTGTTTAGAACAGAACTAGAGGCACACAGCCAAGGTCAATGTCCTGCTGACTGTAATTCATAGAGAGGTTCAGAAACAATAGGATCCAAATTAGGCTGTTCTGAGAACCCAAGTGACTGTGGTTTTGTGCTTAAAAACAGGTGGTTAAGAAACAGAACCTTAAAACACTTCCAGTCAATAAGTGAAAGAATAAAAGGTAAAGATTTTCAAAGTATAACTTTTTCTGTTCTATAAAATTTATAATCCAATATCCATATGAAAACCAATGTTGTCTTTAGCAAATCATTCAGAAGTATAATAAAATTCTAAAGTTATAGGAAATGGATAGGCTAATAAATCTTAAAATACACTAACAGAAGATGGTAATTAAAATGCTCCTTTCTGTCTAAATAGTTGTTGAGTTATTTCGGGATTCTTCATGGTTCCCATCTTTCCCTTTAGAAGATTACTTTCCTAGTCTACTTCACAGAAAGTCCTTTCAGTCGGTTTTCCACCTCCACCATGTAAAGGAGGACACCTGGCACCACAATAGCAAGAAGTAGAATTTTTCAGACTGGTGCTTTACATCGCAGTCCATGAAAAGATCTGAAGCTTTTATGTCAACATGACCATCCACCCTCTCCCCACATTGCAGATGGTCTGCTGACACACAACTTCTGTACTTCATCCATTTGTTCAGCAGCTCTTATTTTAAAAAAATACTTCTGTGCTTACGATTTGTGCTCTACATGCAAAGGGGTTCATGTGTGTTTAAATGTAAGATAAAATTTTTATCTTCAAAAAGACAGGTAAATATAGATATTTTCAAATTTTATTAATAAGGAAGTGAGACTGCTGTTACCTTGACTCAAACAAGATTCCAGCAAGTCCTGTGCTAAGCAAAGCTACAGTCATTGGAATAACAACCCCAGTACATTCTAGCAGAAAACAGCCATTGACTAATTTATCCACAGGTGATAGAGTTTCTCAGTTATAAATACTAACATCATCTACACCATAGAGTTTGAGAAGATTTCGAGATTGGCATGCCTCAGCCTCCCAAGGGCTGAGATTAAAGGCACATGCCACCTTGACAAGTAAATATATATAAAAAGAATGATAGTGAAATGGTAATAACTTACACATTTATTTATTTTCATAGTAATAATTGAGAACCTATGATTATCTATTATCATCATATAATTGTTATGATGTTATATTTTAAATTAAATATACTATAATAACTATACCTAATATAGTAAAATTGACAAATACTATAATAATACAAATTATAATGATCCTCAGCAACTTTTAAATTTCTAGATAAATTTGATCTATAAAATAGACTTATGAAGTAAATAATATCATTTATATTTCATAGACTAAGAGTTATAAAGGTTAAACAATTTGGTTGATATAGTTAAAATGAGTTGGGAGTAACTTGAGCTAAAGTGATTAAAGGACTTGGCTCTGCTTGCAATAAATTATAAACTCCATATTTAAGTAGTTTAGTACTCAAGGAAACCAATGTGGTGACTGAACCCATCAATGAAAGAAAATTATTCAGTGTTCACAATAGTAGGTCCATAGTTAGGTATTTTGTCTGCAATCCTGGTATTTATTTTCTAACATCCAAAACTAGAACAAAGCAATATTATGGATTATATGGGGGGCAGAAAATATAAAGTGCTTTTAATCTCAGCACTCAGGAAGCAGAGAAAGGCAGAGAGACATATCTCTGTAGGTTCAAAGCCATCTCAGTTCACCCAATTCACTAAGGTGCTCTGGACCAGCCAAGACTAGAGAGACACTGGAGAAGGGAGGGGAGAGAGAGAGAGAGAGAGAGAGAGAGAGAGAG